>JAODUO010001274.1:10000-125000 GCA_025642075.2 Ridgeia piscesae
TTCAATAGTCATCTGACACCATTTAATAGTCACCAGACACCATTCAATAGTAATCAGACACCACTCAGTATTCATCAGACACCATTCAATAGTCATCTGACATCATTAAACAGTCATCTGACACCATTTACTAGTCATCAGACATCATTCAATAGTCAACAGACACCATTCAATAGTCACCAGACATCATTAAACAGTCATCTGACACCATTTACTAGTCATCAGACATCATTCAATATCATCAGACATTATTTAAAAGTCATCAGACAAAATTCAATAGTCATCAGACACCATTCAATAGTCATCACACACCATTCAATAGTCACCAGACACTATTCAGTAGTCATCAGACATCATTCACTAGTCATCAGACATCATTTAATATCATCAGACATTATTTAAAAGTCATCAAACACCATTCAATAGTCATCAGACATCATTTAATATCATCAGACATTATTTAAAAGTCATCAGACAAAATTCAATAGTCATCAGACACCATTCAATAGTCATCACACACCATTCAATAGTCACCAGACACTATTCAGTAGTCATCAGACATCATTCAATAATCTTCAGACAACATTCAATAGTCATCAGACACCATTCTAACGTCATCAGTCACCATTCCATAATCTTCAGACATCATTCAATATCATCAGACATTATTTAAAAGTCATCAGACACCATTCAATAGTCATCAGACATCATTTAATAATAATCAGACACCACTTAGTAGTCATCATACATCATACAATACTCATCAGACATCATTCAATAGTCATCAAACATCATTCAATAGTCATCAGACGCCATTCAATACGCATCAGACACCATTCAATAGTCATCAGACACCGTTCAATAGTCATCAGACATCATTCAATAGTCATCAGACTCCATTCAATAGTCATCTGACACCATTTAATAGTCATCAGACATCATTCAATAGTCATCAGACACCATTCAATAGTCATCAGACACCATTCAATAGTCATCAGACGTCATTCAATAGTCATCAGACAACATTGAATAGTCACCAGACACCATTCAATAGTCATCAGACATCCACTCAGTAGTCATCAGACATCATTCCATAGTCATCTGACACCATTTAATAGTCATCAGACATCATTCAGTAGTCATCAGACAACATTCAATAGTCATCAGACATCATTCAATAGTCATCAAACATCATTCAATAATCATCAGACGCCATTCAATACTCATCAGACACCATTCAATAGTTATCAGACACTATTCAATAGTCATCAGACATCACTCAATTGTCTTCAGACATCATTCAATAGTCATCTGACACTATTCAATAGTCATCAGACACCATTCAATAGTCATTCGACACCACTCAGTAGTCATCAGAAAACATTCAATAGTCATCAGACATCATTTAGTAGTCATCAGACATCACTTAGTAGTCATCACACATCATACAATACTCATCAGACATCATTCAATAGTCATCAAACATCATTCAATAGTCATCAGACGCCATTCAATACTCATCAGACACCATTCAATAGTCATCAGACACTATTCAATAGTCATCAGACATCACTTCAATAGTCATTCAGACACCATTCAATAGTCATCAGAAACTATTCAATAGTCATCAAACACCATCCAATAGTCATTTGACGTCATATACTCATCAGAAAACCCTTCAATAGTCATCAGACACCATTCAATAGTTCCCTCCAAAATTTACCATTCAATACTCATCAGACACCATTCAATAGTTATCAAACACCATTCAATAGCCATCAGACACCATTTAGTACTCACCAGACACCATTCAATAGTCATCAGACACCACTTTAATATTCATCAGAACATTTAAAATTTAATAGTCATCTGAAACCATTTAATAGTCATCAGAAATCATTCAATAGTCATCAAACATCATCCAATAGTCATCAGACGTCATATACTCATCAGACACCATTCAATAGTCATCAGACACCATTCAATAGTCATCAGACACCATTCAATAGTCATCAGACACCATTCAATATTCATCAGACACCATTCAATAGCCATCAGACACCATTTAGTAGTCACCAGACACCATTCAATAGTCATCAGACACCACTTTAATAGTTTATCAGAAAAATTTTTAATTCAAAATTCAATAGTCATCAGAAACCCTTCAATAGTCATCAGAAATCACTTTAATAGTCATCAAACACCATCCAATAGTCATCAGACACCATTTATACTCATCAGACACCATTCAATAGTCATCAGACACCATTCAATACTAATCAGACACCATTCAATACTAATCAGACACCATTCAATAATCATCAGACACCATTCAATAGTCATCAGACACCATTCAATAGTCATCAGACACCATTCAATTGTCATCAGACACCATTCAATAGTCATCAGACAACATTCATTAGTCATCAGACACCATTCAATAGTCATCAGACAACATTCAATAGTCATCAGACACCACTTCAATAGTCATCACACACCATTCAATAGTCATCTGACACCATTTAATAGTCATCAGACATCATTCAATAGTCATCAGACATCATTCAAAACTAATCAGACAAAATTCAATACTAATCAGACACCATTCAATAATCATCACACACCATTCAATAGTCACCAGACATATTCAATAGTCATCAGACACAAATTTAATAATCATTTAGACAACATTCAATAGTCATCAGACAACCCTTCTAATAGTCATCAGACCCTTTTATTTGAATAGTCATCAGACATCATTCAAAAGTCAACAGACACCATTCAATAGTCACCAGACATCATTTTAAAATAATCAGACACCACTTACTAGTCATCAGACATCATACAATATCATCAGACATCATTCAAAAGTCATCAGACAAAATTCAATAGCATCAGACACCATTCAATAGTCATCACACACCATTCAATAGTCACCAGACACATTCAATAGTCATCAGACACCATTCAATAATCATCAGACACCCTTCAATAGTTATCAGACACCCTTTTAAGTCATCACACCATTCAATAGTCATCGACAACATTATTTGTCATCAGACACCCTTCAATAGTCATCAGACAACATTCAATATATCAGACACATCATATATCAACCCCCATTCAATATCATCGACACCATTTAATAGTCATCAGACATCATTCATAGTCATCGACACATTCAATTAAACAGACCCATTCAATATAAACAACAAAAAAAAACCTTAATATTCAACAATTTTAATTAAACAAAAATTTTCCCCCCACCCATTAAAGTCATCGACAACATTAATATCATCAGACATATTAAAGTCATCAGACAATTCAATAGTCAACAGACACCATTCAATAGTCACCCAAAACATTAAAAGTCACGACACCATTATAGTCATCAGACATATTCAATATCTCAGACAATTTAAAAGTCATCAGACAAAATTCAAAGTCATCAGCACCATTCAATATCTCAACACCCTTCAATATCACCCGACATATTAAGTCATCAGACAATTCAATAATCTTTAGACAACATTAATATATCAGACACCATTTAAGTCATCATCACCCTTCCCCCAATTTAAATCATCAGACCCCTTAAAAAGCCCCTTTAAAAAAAAAAAAAAAAAAAAAAAAAAAAAAAAAAAAAAAAAAAAAAAAAAAAAAAAAAAAAAAAAAAAAAAAAAAAAAAAAAAAAAAAAAAAAAAAAAAAAAAAAAAAAAAAAAAAAAAAAAAAAAAAAAAAAAAAAAAAAAAAAAAAAAAAAAAAAAAAAAAAAAAAAAAAAAAAAAAAAAAAAAAAAAAAAAAAAAAAAAAAAAAAAAAAAAAAAAAAAAAAAAAAAAAAAAAAAAAAAAAAAAAAAAAAAAAAAAAAAAAAAAAAAAAAAAAAAAAAAAAAAAAAAAAAAAAAAAAAAAAAAAAAAAAAAAAAAAAAAAAAAAAAAAAAAAAACCCCCCCCCCCCCCCCCCCCCCCCCCCCCCCCCCCCCCCCCCCCCCCCCCCCCCCCCCCCCCCCCCCCCCCCCCCCCCCCCCCCCCCCCCCCCCCCCCCCCCCCCCCCCCCCCCCCCCCCCCCCCCCCCCCCCCCCCCCCCCCCCCCCCCCCCCCCCCCCCCCCCCCCCCCCCCCCCCCCCTTCAATAGTCATCAGACAACATTGAATAGTCATCAGACATCATTGAATAGTCATCAGACATCATTCAATAGTCAACAGACACCATTCAATAGTCACCAGACATCATTAAACAGTCATCTGACACCACTTACTAGTCATCAGACATCATTCAATATCATCAGACATTATTTAAAAGTCATCAGACAAAATTCAATAGTCATCAGACACCATTCAATAGTCATCACACACCATTCAATAGTCACAGACACATTCATAGTCATCAGACATTCAATATCTCAGACACATTCAATAGTCATCAGACACCATTCAAGTCATCAGCACCATTCATATTTCAGACACATTCAATTCATCAGACATTATTTAAAAGTCATCAGACACCATTCAATAGTCATCAGACACATTTAATATATCAGACACACTAGTAGTCATCAACACATCAATATCATCGACACATTAATAGTCATCAGACCATTCATAGCATCAGACACATTCAATATATCAGACACCTTCAATATATCAGACACATTCAATATCATCAGACCCATTCAATAGTCATCGACACATTCAATGTACGACACATTCAAGTCATCAGCCCATTCAATAGTCATCAGACACATTATAGTCATCAGACACATTCAATATCTCGACACATTATAGTCACAGACACCATTCTAACCATCAGTCACCACCATTAATCTCAGACATCATTCATATCATCAGACATATTAAATATCAGACAATTCAATAGTCATCAGCACATTAATATATCAACACCATTATAGTCACAACATATCATATCATCGACAATTCAATTCTCAGACCATTCAATAGCATCAGACAATTCAAGTCATCAGCACTTATATCTCAGACATCATTCAATATCACAGACAATTAAAGTCACAGACACATTAAAGTATCGACACATTTAAATATCAACACCATTAAGTCATCAACAATCATATCATCAGACACATTCAATAGTCATCAACCATTCAATACGGGGGGGGTTTTTTTTTTTTTTTTTTTTTTTTTTTTTTTTTAAAAATAAACAGACACCATTAATAGTCATCAACATCATTCAATATCATCGACACAAATTTAATTGTCATCAGACGCCATTCAATAGCATCAGACAACCCTTAATAGTCATCAGACACCTTAATAGTCATCAGACATCATTCAATAGTCAACAGACCCATTCAATAGTCACCGACACCCTTTAAAAGTCATCGACACCCCTTAATAGTCATCAGACACCCTTCAATATCATCAGACAATTTAAAAGTCATCAGACAAAATTTAATAGTCATCAGACAACCCTTAATAGTCACCCCAAAACCATTCAATAGTCACCCGACACCATTTAGTAGTCATCAGACATCATTCCAAAAATCTTTTGACAACCCTTTAATAGTCATCAGAACCCTTCAAAGTCATCAGCAACCCTTCAATAATCTTTAGACATCATTCAATAGTCATCAAACATTATTTAAAATCATCAGACCCATTCAATATCATCAGACATATTTAATAATAAACAGACACCCCTTAATTGTCTTTAACATCATTCAATATCATCGACATATTCAATAGTCATCAACCCATTCAAATACGCCCCCTCAGACACCATTCAATATTTATCAGACACCTTTAATAGTCATCAGACATCATTAGTAGTCATCAACATCATTCAATATCATCAGACACCCTTCAATAGTCATCAAACATCATTCAATAGTCATCAGACGCCATTCAATATCATCAGACACCATTCAATAGTCATCAGACACATTCAATAGTCATCAGACACATTCAATAGTCATCAGACACCATTCAATAGTCATCAGACACCATTTAGTAGTCATCAGACACCATTCAATAGTCATCAGACACCATTCAATAGTCATCAGACACCATTCAATATCATCAGACACCCTTCAATAGTCACCCGACTCCATTCAATAGTCATCAGACACCATTCAATAATCATCAATAGTCATCAGACTCCATTCAATAGTCATCGCCTTATGTCACGACATCATTCAATGTCAGACACATCATAGTCATCAGACCATTCATATATCAATCATTCAAATATCACAACATTATGTCACGACCATTATTCTACAATAAAATTTCAAATATCTGCACCATTAATATCATCAGCATTTAAAGTCATCGACACATTCAATAGTCATCAGACACCATTTAAAATAATAATCGGCCATTTTTCAGCACTATCATGCAATCACCAACTAGACATATTCAAAGCACTGACCATTCAAATCATCACACACATTCAATAATACCCATCGTAGTCATCAGAAACATTCATATCATCAACATCATTAATATCATGACATCACGTACTAATATTAATGACACATTCAATGTCATCAAATCTTCAATTCGGATATCATAAACCCTTCATATCACAACCCATTCAATATCATCGACACATTCAATAGTCATCAGACACATCATAGTCATCAACACATTCAAGTCATCGACACATTAATAGTCATCAGACACATTCATAGTCATCAGACATCATTCAATACTATCAGACACCATTCAATATACAGACCCATTCAATATCATCAGACACCATTCAATAGTCATCAGACATCATTCAATAGTCATCGACACATTCAATGCATCAGACCCATTCAATAGTCATCAGACACATTAATAGTCATCAGACATCATTAATATCATCAGACACATTCAATAGTCACAGACCCATTCAATAGTCACAGACACATTAAACAGTCAAAAACGACACCACTTATAGTCATCAACATCATCAATATCATCAGACATATTAAAGTCATCAACAATTCAATAGTCATCAGACCCATTCAATAGTCATCAGACACCATTCAATAGTCATCAGACACTTCAATAGTCATCAGACATCATTCAATAGTCATCAGACACCATTCAATAGTCATCAGACACCATTCTAAGTCATCAGACATCATTCAATAATCATTCAGACACCATTCAATATCATCAGACATTATTTAAAAGTCATCAGACACCATTCAATAGTCATCAGACATCATTTAATAATAATCAGACACCACTTAGTAGTCATCATACATCATACAATACTCATCAGACATCATTCAATAGTCATCAGACGCCATTCAATACGCATCAGACACCATTCAATAGTCATCAGACACCGTTCAATAGTCATCAGACATCATTCAATAGTCATCAGACACCATTCAATAGTCATCAGACACCATTTAATAGTCATCAGACACCATTCAATAGTCATCAGACACCATTCAATAGTCATCAGACGTCATTCAATAGTCATCAGACGTCATTCAATAGTCATCAGACAACATTCAATAGTCACCAGACACCATTCAATAGTCATCAGACACCACTCAGTAGTCATCAGACATCATTCAATAGTCATCAGACAACATTCAATAGTCATCAGACATCATTCAATAGTCATCAAACATCATTCAATAATCATCAGACGCCATTCAATACTCATCAGACACCATTCAATAGTCATCAGACACTATTCAGTAGTCATCAGACATCACTCAATTGTCTTCAGACATCATTCAATAGTCATCTGACACTATTCAATAGTCATCAGACACCATTCAATAGTCATTCGACACCACTCAGTAGTCATCAGAAAACATTCAATAGTCATCAGACATCATTTAATAGTCATCAGACATCACTTAGTAGTCATCACACATCATACAATACTCATCAGACATCATTCAATAGTCATCAAACATCATTCAATAGTCATCAGACGCCATTCAATACTCATCAGACACCATTCAATAGTCATCAGACACCATTCAATATTCATCAGACATCATTCAATAGTCATCTGACACCATTTAATAGTCACCAGACACCATTCAATAGTCATCAGACACCACTCAGTATTCATCAGACATCATTCAATAGTCATCTGACACCATTTAATAGTCATCAGAAATCATTCAATAGTCATCAAACATCATCCAATAGTCATCAGACGTCATATACTCATCAGACACCATTCAATAGTCATCAGACACCATTCAATAGTCATCAGTCACCATTCAATAGTCATCAGACACCATTCAATTGTTATCAGACACCATTCAATAGTCATCAGACATCATTCAATAGTCATCAGACATCATTCAATAGTCATCAGACACCATTTTATAGTCATCATACACCATTCGATAGTCATCAGCAATCATTCACTAGTAATCAGACACCATTCAAATGTCATCAGACATCATTTAATAGTCATCAGTAATCATTATAAAGTAATCAGACAAAATTCAATAATCTTCAGACATCATTCTAAAGTCATCAGACACCATTTAATAGTTATCAGACACCATTCGATAGTCATCAGCCATCATTCAATAGTAATCAGACACCATTCAAATGTCATCAGTCACCATTCAATAATCTTCACGCATTATTAAATAGTTATCAGACATCATTCAGTAGTCATCAGACAACATTCAGTAATCATCGACACCATTCAATAGTCTCGACAACATTCAGTTAGAATATTTTAAAAACAGTAATTTTTCCTACATCATCTAATATCATCAGACATCATTCAATAGTCAGCAGACATCATTCAATTGTCATCACACATCATTCAGTAATCATCGGACGTCATTCTATAATCACCAGACATCATTGAGTAATCATCAGATACCATTCAATAGTCATCTGAAATCACTCTATAGTTATGAGACACTATTCAGTGATTTTCAGACATCATTCAATATATCAGACATATTCAAAGTCATCAGACACCCTTTTATAGTCATCAGACCCATTCAAAAGTCATCAGCCCCCATTCAATAGTAAACAGACACCATTCAAATGTCATCAGACATCATTTAATAGTCATCGCTAATCATTCTAAAGTAATCAGACAAAATTCAATAATCTTCAGACATCATTCAGTAGTCATCGACACCACTCAGTAGTCATCAGACATCATTCAATAGTCATCAGACATCATTTAATACTCATCAGACACCATTCAATAGTCATCAGACACAATTCAATTGTCATCAGACAAAATTCAATAGTCATCAGTCATCATTCAATAGTCATCAGACACCATTTTATAGTCATCATACACCATTCGATAGTCATCAGCAATCATTCACTAGTAATCAGACACCATTCAAATGTCATCAGACATCATTTAATAGTCATCAGTAATCATTATAAAGTAATCAGACACAAATTCAATAATCTTCAGACATCATTCTAAAGTCATCAGACACCATTTAATAGTCATCAGACACCATTCGATAGTCATCAGCCATCATTCAATAGTAATCAGACACCATTCAAATGTCATCAGTCACCATTCAATAATCTTCACGCATTATTATAAAGTATCAGACATCAATAGTCATCAGACATCATTCAGTAATCATCTGACACCATTCAATAGTCGTCTGACATCATTCAGTAGATATCAGACAGTAATCTTCCTACATCATCTAATATCATCAGACATCACTCAATAGTCAGCAGACATCATTCAATTGTCATCACACATCATTCAGTAATCATCAGACACCATGGAATAGTCATCAAGCATCATTCAGTAGTCATCGGACATCATTATAATCATCAGACATCATTCAGTAGTCATCAGATACCATTCAATAGTCATCTGAAATTACTCTATAGTTATGAGACACTATTCAGTGATTTTCAGACATCATTCAATATCATCAGACATTATTTAAAAGTCATCAAACACCATTTTATAGTCATCAGACACCATTCGATAGTCATCAGCCATCATTCAATAGTAATCAGACACCATTCAAATGTCATCAGACATCATTCAATAGTCATCAGACATCATTCAATAGTCATCAGACAACATTCAATAGTCATCAGACATCATTCAATAGTCATCAGACACCATTCTATAGTCATCAGACACCATTCAATAGTCATCAGTCATCATTCAATAGTATCAGACATCATTCAAAGTCATCAGACACCATTTATAGTCATCAGACACCATTCAATAGTCATCAGACATCATTCAATATCAGACAGTCATCTAAATCATCAGACATTCAATAGTTATCAGACATCATTCAATAGTCATCAGCATCATTCAATGTCATCAGACATCATTCAAATCATCAGACACCATGGAATAGTCATCAAACATCATTCAGTAGTCATCGGACATCATTCTATAATCATCAGACATCATTCAGTAGTCATCAGATACCATTCAATAGTCATCTGAAATTACTCTATAGTTATGAGACACTATTCAGTGATTTTCAGACATCATTCAATATCATCAGACATTATTTAAAAGTCATCAAACACCATTTTATATCATCAGACACCATTCGATAGTCATCAGCCATCATTCAATAGTAATCAGACACCATTCAAATGTCATCAGACATCATTTAATAGTCATCAGTTATCATTCTAAAGTAATCAGACAAAATTCAATAATCTTCAGACATTATTCTAAAGTCATCAGACACCATTTTATAGTCATCAGACACCATTCGATAGTCATCAGCCATCATTCAATAGTAATCAGACACCTTCAAATGTATCAGACATCATGTAATAGTCATCAGTAATCATTCCAAAGTAATCAGACAAAATTCAATAATCTTCAGACATCATTCAATAGTCATCAGACACCACTCAGTAGTCATGAGACATCATTCAATAGTCATCAGACATCATTTAATACTCATCAGACACCATTCAATAGTCATCAGACACAATTCAATTGTCATCAGACAAAATTCAATAGTCATCAGTCATCATTCAATAGTCATCAGACACCATTTTATAGTCATCAGACACCATTCGATAGTCATCAGCATCATTCAATAGTAATCAGACACCATTCAAATGTCATCAGACATCATTTAATAGTCATCAGTAATCATTCTAAAGTAATCAGACAAAATTCAATAATCTTCAGACATCATTCTAAAGTCATCAGACACCATTTAATAGTCATCAGACACCATTCGATAGTCATCAGCCATCATTCAATAGTAATCAGACACCATTCAAATGTCATCAGTCACCATTCAATAATCTTCAGGCATTATTAAATAGTTATCAGACATCATTCAGTAGTCATCAGACAACATTCAGTAATCATCTGACACCATTCAATAGTCGTCTGACAACATTCAGTAGATATCAGACAGTAATCTTCCTACATCATCTAATATCATCAGACATCACTCAATAGTCAGCAGACATCATTCAATTGTCATCACACATCATTCAGTAATCATCAGACCATGGACAGTCATTCATCATACATCATTTTATAACCAGACATCATTGAGTAGTCATCAGATACCATTCAATAGTCATCTGAAATCACTCTATAGTTATGAGACACTATTCAGTGATTTTCAGACATCATTCAATATCGTCAGACATTATTTAAAAGTCATCAAACACCATTTTATAGTCATCAGACACCATCGATAGTCATCAGCCATTATTCAATAGTAATCAGACACCATTCAAATGTCATCAGACATCATTTAATAGTCATCAGTAATCATTCTAAAGTAATCAGACAAAATTCAATAATCTTCAGACATTATTCTAAAGTCATCAGACACCATTTTATAGTCATCAGACACCATTCGATAGTCATCAGCCATCATTCAATAGTAATCAGACACCATTCAAATGTCATCAGACATCATTTAATAGTCATCACTAATCATTCTAAAGTAGTCAGACAAAATTCAATAATCTTCAGACACCACTCAGTAGTCATCAGACATCATTCAATAGTCATCAGACATCATTTAATACTCATCAGTCACCATTCAATAGTCATCAGACACCATTCAATTGTCATCAAACAAAATTCAATAGTCATCAGTCATCATTCAATAGTCATCAGACACCATTTTATAGTCGTCAGACACCATTCGATAGTCATCAGCCATCATTCACTAGTAATCAGACACCATTCAAATGTCATCAGACATCATTTAATAGTCATCAGTAAACATTCTAAGGTAATCAGACAAAATTCAACAATCTTCAGACATCATTCAATAGTCATCAGACACCATTCAATAGTCGTCAGACACCATTCAAGTGTCATCAGACACTATTCAATAGTCATCAGACATCATTCAGTGGTCATCAGACAACATTCAATAGTTATCAGGCGTCATTCAATAGTCATCAGACACCATTCAATAGTTACCAGACACCATTCAATAGTCATCAGACATCATTCAATAGGTCATCAGACAACCATTCAATAGTCATCAGACATCATTCAATAGTCATCAGACACCATTCAATAGTTACCAGACACCATTCATTGATTCAATTGTCACCAGACATCATTCAATAGTCACCAGACATCATTCAATAGTCATCTGACACAATTCAATAGTCATCAGACACCATTCTAACGTCATCAGTCACCGTTCAATAATCTTCAGACAACATTCAATAGTCATCAGACACCATTAAGTAATCTTCAGACATCATTTAATATCATCAGACATCATTCAATAGTCAGCAGACATCATTCAAATGTCATCAGACATCATTCAATTGTCATCAGACATCATTCAAATGTCATCAGACATCATTCAAATGTCAGCAGACATCATTCAAATATCATCAGACATCATTAAGTAGTCATGAGACACCATGCAATAGTCATCAAACATCATTCAGTAGTATCAGACATCATTATGTAATCATTAGACAATAACACTACCGAACTATGAATGTGCCGAATCACTCGCTAACAAGTTCGCAGACTACTTCGATGAAAAGATCCAGCGTATTCGCACCACTCTACAAACGCCACACTCCTGTGCTATCGACTGTACTGTGTGCACAAATCGCCCTGACACTGACTGCCAGCTGTCAAGCTTCGCGACAGTCACACGAGCGGAAATCACACAACTATTAAGTAAGTCACCGTCCAAGACATGCAAACTTGATCCGATGCCTACACATTTCGTAAAACAGTGTCACGACGTCATGACAGTACCAATTACGAACATTATCAACAAGTGTTTGATAGACGGAATGCCCGATGAGATGAAAGCTGCTATCATCACACCCATTTTGAAAAAGTCAAGTCTTGACAGTGAAACGTTGAAAAGCTATCGACCTATATCGAACATGTCCTTTCTGTCAAAGTTACTTGAGACAGTTGTGGCAGACCGGTTGATTGCACACATGCGTGAAAATGATCTCTACATGCCGTTACAATCAGCATACCGGCAAAACTGCAGTACCGAAACAGCACTACTACACGTGCATGACAGCGTAATCCGGTCCATCGACGAACGCAAAGGTGTGATTTTGTTGCTAATCGATCTGAGCGCAGCATTTGATACGATTGATCACGCTATTCTTCTAAACACATTGAGTAACACCATCGGCGTCAAGGATCGTTGCTTGTCATGGTTCGCTGCCTACTTACAACACAGACAATACACGGTGTTGATTGCCGGTGAGCAGTCAAAACCACACAAGCTGACATGTGGTGTCCCGCAAGGGTCAGTCCTCGGACCACTGTTGTTCACGATTTATATGACCCCTCTTGCGTCACTACTTAAACTTCATGGCATGACTTTATACGCCGACGACACTCAACTTTTCCAAGAATTCAGCCTAAGCGACAACACTTCACCCGAGATTGCCATCAGGAAAATGGAACGCTGTGTCATCAGTATCCGTCAGTGGATGAAAACCAACATGCTGAAGCTGAACGACGACAAAACAGAGATCCTCATCATCCGTCCGAAATCAGCACACCAACACCTTCTTCCCGAAAGTGTAAGAATCGGTAACACCAACGTGACACCCAACACGCACGCCAGAAATTTGGGAGTGACATTCGATTGCAATATGTCCCTTGAGCGACACGTGACAAACATTTCCAGAACAGCATACTACCATCTCCACAGCATTGGACGCATTCGTCGCTATCTAGATCAAGGACACACAAAACAGCTAGTGCATGCCCTTGTTATATCACGTATTGACTGTTGCAACAGCCTCCTGAATGGACTGTCAGTGGCGGTAGTTGAAAAACTACAACGCGTCCAAAATGCTTGTGCTCGTGTTATACTAATTCGATCGAAACGAGACCATGTCACGCCCATGCTCTTGGAGCTGCACTGGCTTCCTGTTAAGTGTCGCATCACATTCAAGACCCTACTTCTCACCTTTAAATGCCTCCATGGTCTTGCACCTACATACTTATCAGCACTTCTCTCTCCCTATTGCCCGACACGCAGTCTGCGGTCTTCTGACCAGTTACTACTTAATCAGCCCACTTCCCGAACTAAAATTGGCGAACGATCCTTCTCTTGTGCAGCTCCAAGGGCATGGAACCAACTACCCCTTGCAGTGCGACAATGTACGAGTGTGAATCAATTCAAAGTAGCACTCAAGACGCATCTGTTTACAGATTATTATTTTGACACTCTGTGATCACAGTTAATCAGTCAACTATTCATACATTTATTTTAATTAATTTATTATTTTAATTAGTATATATTTATACTATTTTATTTTTATTTACTACATATTTATACTATTTTACTTATTTATTCATTTTTAATACAGTGTGTAGTTTTGTGCCAATTTAAGTCGGTATTTTAAAGTATTATATTTGTTTTATTAGCATATCCACATTTTATCAAAGTAGTATTGTATTAACTTTTTAGTATTATTATTATGTTATTAATATGTATTTTTATTTTTACTATATATTGGCGCATGATTCACTTAAGATTTGTGTACTATTAATAATAATAATAGTTTATTTCTTATATAGCGCCCCATCCAAATAATTGTTCTGGGGCGCTTTACAATGATTATTCCTAAAATAATGATAATAAAAATACATATTAATAACATAATATATATATAATATATATATTATATATATATTATATATATATATATTATGTTATTAATATGTATTTTATTATAAATTATTAATCAGTTATTATTCAATAGTCATCAGAAATCATTGAGTAGTCATGAGACACCATTCAATAGTCATCTGACACCATTCAATAGTCATCAGACTTCATTCAATAGTCATGGGACACCATTCAATGGTCATCTGACATCATTCAGTAGTTATCAGACACCATTCGGAAATCTTCAGACATCATTCAATAGTGATCAGACATGATACATTAGTCATCAGACATCATTCAATAGTCATCAGACTCATTCAATAGTCATCAGACACCATTCAATAGTCATCAGACTTCATTCAATAGTCATCAGACTTCATTCAATAGTCATCAGACTTCATTCAATAGTCATCAGACATCATTCAATAGTCATCAGACTCCATTCAATAGATCATCAGACTTCATTCAATAGTCATCAGACTTCATTCAATAGTCATCAGACTTCATTCAATAGTCATCAGACTTCATTCAATAGTCATCAGACTCATTCAATAGTCATCAGACTTCATTCAATAGTCATCAGACTTCATTCAATAGTCATCAGACATCATTCAATAGTCATCAGACTTCATTCAATAGTCATCAGACTTCATTCAATAGTCATCAGACTTCATTCAATAGTCATCAGACTTCATTCAATAGTCATCAGACTTCATTCAATAGTCATCAGACTTCATTCAATAGTCATCAGACTTCATTCAATAGTCATCAGACTTCATTCAATAGTCATCAGACATCATTCAATAGTCATCAGACTTCATTCAATAGTCATCAGACTTCATTCAATAGTCATCAGACTTCATTCAATAGTCATCAGACTTCATTCAATAGTCATCAGACTTCATTCAATAGTCATCAGACTCCATTCAATAGTCATCAGACTCATTCAATAGTCATCAGACACCATTCAATAGTCATCAGACATCATTCAATAGTCATCAGACTTCATTCAATTAGTCATCAGACTTCATTCAATAGTCATCAGACTCCATTCAATAGTCATCAGACTTCATTCAATAGTCATCAGACTTCATTCAATAGTCATCAGACTTCATTCAATAGTCATCAGACTTCATTCAATAGTCATCAGACTTCATTCAATAGTCATCAGACTTCATTCAATAGTCATCAGACTTCATTCAATAGTCATCAGACTTCCCTTCAATAGTCATCAGACTTCATTCAATAGTCATCAGACTTCATTCAATAGTCATCAGACTTCATTCAATAGTCATCAGACTTCATTCAATAGTCATCAGACTTCATTCAATAGTCATCAGACTTCATTCAATGTCATCAGATATCATACATCAGACTTCATTCAATAGTCATCAGACTTCATTCAATAGTCATCAGACTTCATTCAATAGTCATCAGACTTCATTCAATAGTCATCAGACTTCATTCAATAGTCATCAGACTTCATTCAATAGTCATCAGACTTCATTCAATAGTCATCAGACTTCATTCAATAGTCATCAGACATCATTCAATAGTCATCAGACTCCATTCAATAGTCATCAGACATCATTCAATAGTCATCAGACACATTCAATAGTCATCAGACTTCATTCAATAGTCATCAGACCATTCAATAGTCATCAGACTCCATTCAATAGTCATCAGACTCCATTCAATAGTCATCAGACACCATTCAATAGTCATCAGACACCATTCAATAGTCATCAGACACCATTCAATAGTCATCAGACTTCATTCAATAGTCATCAGACTTCATTCAATAGTCATCAGACTTCATTCAATAGTCATCAGACTTCATTCAATAGTCATCAGACTTCATTCAATAGTCATCAGATCAATGTCATCAGACTTCATTCAAGTCATCAGACTTCATTCAATAGTCATCAGACTTCATTCAATAGTCATCAGACTTCATTCAATAGTCATCAGACTTCATTCAATAGTCATCAGACTTCATTCAATAGTCATCAGACTTCATTCAATAGTCATCAGACTTCATTCAATAGTCATCAGACTTCATTCAATAGTCATCAGACTTCATTCAATAGTCATCAGACTTCATTCAATAGTCATCAGACTTCATTCAATAGTCATCAGACTTCATTCAATAGTCATCAGACTTCATTCAATAGTCATCAGACTTCATTCAATAGTCATCAGACTTCATTCAATAGTCATCAGACTTCATTCAATTGTCATCAGACATCATTCAATAGTCATCAGACTTCATTCAATAGTCATCAGACACCATTCAAAGTCACAGTCATTACTCAGACATCATTCAATAGTCATCAGACATCATTCAGTAGTTTATCAGACACATTCAGAATCTTCAGACATCATTCAATAGTGATCAGACATCATACATTAGACATCAGACATCATTCAATAGTCATCAGACACATGCAATAGTCATCAAATATCATTCAGTAGTCATTCATCATTCAATAGTCATCATACACCATTCAGTATTCATCAGACATCATTCAATATTCATCAGACATCATTCATAGTCATCAACACCATTCAATAGTCATCAGACATCATTCAATAGTCATCAGACATCATTCAATAGTCATCAGACATCATTCAATATCATCAGACATCATTCAATAGTCATCAGACACCATTCAATAGTCATCAGACACCATTCAGTAGTCATCAGACACCATTCAGTAGTCATCAGACATCATTCAATAGTCATCAGACACCATTCAATAGTCATCAGACACCATTCAATAGTCATCAGACACCATTCAATAGTCATCAGACATCATTCAATAGTCATCAGACACCATTCAATAGTCATCAGACACCATTCATAGTCATCAGACATCATTCATAGTCATCAGACATCATTAAATAGTCATCAGACACCATTCAATAGTCATCAGACACCATTCAATAGTCATCAGACACCATTCAATAGTCATCAGACATCATTCAATAGTCATCAGACACCATTCAATAGTCATCAGACACCATTCAATAGTCATCAGACACCATTCAATAGTCATCAGACATCATTCAATAGTAATCAGACATCATTCAATAGTCATCAGACACCATTCAATAGTCATCAGACTCCATTCAATAGTCATCAGACACCATTCAATAGTCATCAGACACCATTCAATAGTCATCAGACATCATTCAATAGTCATCAGACATCATTCAATACTCATCAGACACCATTCAATAGTCATCAGACACCATTCAATAGTCACCAGACTCCATTCAATAGTCATCAGACACCATTCAATAGTCATCAGACACCATTCAATAGTCATCAGACATCATTCAATAGTCATCAGACATCATTCAATAGTCATCAGACACCATTCAATAGTCATCAGACACCATTCAATAGTCATCAGACATCATTCAATAGTCATCAGACACCATTCAATAGTCATCAGACTCCATTCAATAATCATCAGACATCATTCAATAGTCATCAGACATCATTCAATAGTCATCAGACACCATTCAATAGTCATCAGACATCATTCAATAGTCATCAGACATCATTCAATACTCATCAGACATCATTCAATAGTCATCAGACACCATTCAATAGTCATCAGACACCATTCAATAGTCATCAGACATCATTCAATAGTCATCAGACATCATTCAATACTCATCAGACACCATTCAATAGTCATCAGACACCATTCAATAGTCACCAGACTCCATTCAATAGTCATCAGACACCATTCAATAGTCATCAGACACCATTCAATAGTCATCAGACTCCATTCAATAGTCATCAGACATCATTCAATAGTCATCAGACATCATTCAATAGTCATCAGACATCATTCAATAGTCATCAGACACCATTCAATAGTCATCAGACATCATTCAATAGTCATCAGACATCATTCAATAGTCATCAGACTCCATTCAATAGTCATCAGACATCATTCAATAGTCATCAGACACCATTCAATAGTCATCAGACATCATTCAATTGTCATCAGACATCATTCAATACTCATCAGACACCATTCAATAGTCATCAGACTCCATTCAATAGTCAACAGACACCATTCAATAGTCATCAGACATCATTCAATAGTCATCAGACATCATTCAATAGTCATCAGACTCCATTCAATAGTCATCAGACACCATTCAATAGTCATCAGACATCATTCAATAGTCATCAGACACCATTCAATAGTCATCAGACACCATTCAATAATCATCAGACATCATTCAATAGTCATCAGACACCATTCAATAGTCATCAGACATCCTTCAATAGTCATCAGACTCCATTCAATAGTCATCAGACACCATTCAATAGTCATCAGACACCATTCAATAGTCACCAGACTCCATTCAATAGTCATCAGACACCATTCAATAGTCATCAGACATCATTCAATAGTTATCAGACATCATTCAATAGTCATCAGACACCATTCAATAGTCATCAGACATCATTCAATAGTCATCAGACTCCATTCAATAGTCATCAGACCCCATTCAATAGTCATCAGACACCATTCAATAGTCACCAGACATCATTCAATAGTCACCAGACATCCTTCAATAGTCATCAGACTCCATTCAATAGTCATCAGACATCATTCAATAGTCATCAGACACCATTCAATAGTCATCAGACACCATTCAATAGTCACCAGACACCATTCAATAGTCATCAGACATCATTCAATAGTCATCAGACATCATTCAATAGTCATCAGACACCATTCAATAGTCACCAGACATCCTTCAATAGTCATCAGACACCATTCAATAGTCATCAGACACCATTCAATAGTCATCAGACACCATTCAATAGTCACCAGACACCATTCAATAGTCATCAGACATCATTCAATAGTCATCAGACACCATTCAATAGTCATCAGACACCATTCAATAGTCACCAGACATCCTTCAATAGTCATCAGACACCATTCAATAGTCATCAGACACCATTCAATAGTCATCAGACATCATTCAATAGTCATCAGACACCATTCAATAGTCATCAGACACCATTCAATAGTCACCAGACACCATTCAATAGTCATCAGACATCATTCAATAGTCATCAGACATCATTCAATTGTCATCAGACATCATTCAATACTCATCAGACACCATTCAATAGTCATCAGACTCCATTCAATAGTCACCAGACACCATTCAATAGTCATCAGACATCATTCAATAGTCATCAGACATCATTCAATAGTCATCAGACATCCTTCAATAGTCATCAGACTCCATTCAATAGTCATCAGACACCATTCAATAGTCATCAGACACCATTCAATAGTCACCAGACTCCATTCAATAGTCATCAGACACCATTCAATAGTCATCAGACATCATTCAATAGTCATCAGACATCATTCAATAGTCATCAGACACCATTCAATAGTCATCAGACATCCTTCAATAGTCATCAGACTCCATTCAATAGTCATCAGACACCATTCAATAGTCATCAGACACCATTCAATAGTCACCAGACTCCATTCAATAGTCATCAGACACCATTCAATAGTCATCAGACTCCATTCAATAGTCATCAGACACCATTCAATAGTCATCAGACTCCATTCAATAGTCATCAGACATCATTCAATAGTCATCAGACACCATTCAATAGTCATCAGACTCCATTCAATAGTCATCAGACATCATTCAATAGTCATCAGACACCATTCAATAGTCATCAGACTCCATTCAATAGTCATCAGACATCATTCAATAGTCATCAGACACCATTCAATAGTCATCAAACTCCATTCAATAGTCATCAGACACCATTCAATAGTCATCAGACTCCATTCAATAGTCATCAGACACCATTCAATAGTCATCAGACTCCATTCAATAGTCATCAGACACCATTCAATAGTCATCAGACACCATTCAATAGTCATCAGACTTCATTCAATAGTCATCAGACACCATTCAATAGTCATCAGACTCCATTCAATAGTCATCAGACACCATTCAATAGTCATCAGACACCATTCAATAGTCATCAGACATCATTCAATAGTCATCAGACATCATTCAATAGTCATCAGACACCATTCAATAGTCATCAGACTCCATTCAATAGTCATCAGACACCATTCAATAGTCATCAGACACCATTCAATAGTCATCAGACATCATTCAATAGTCATCAGACACCATTCAATAGTCATCAGACACCATTCAATAGTCATCAGACATCATTCAATAGTCATCAGACACCATTCAATAGTCATCAGACACCATTCAATAGTCATCAGACACCATTCAATAGTCATCAGACATCATTCAATAGTCATCAGACATCATTCAATAGTCATCAGACACCATTCAATATCATCAGACACCATTCAATAGTCATCAGACATCATTCAATAGTCATCAGACACCATTCAATAGTCATCAGACACCATTCAATAGTCATCAGACACCATTCAATAGTCATCAGACACCATTCAATAGTCATCAGACTCCATTCAATAGTCATCAGACACCATTCAATAGTCATCAGACACCATTCAATAGTCATCAGACATCATTCAATAGTCATCAGACACCATTCAATAGTCATCAGACACCATTCAATAGTCATCAGACACATTCAATAGTCATCAGACACCATTCAATAGTCATCAGACACCATTCAATAGTCATCAGACATCATTCAATAGTCATCAGACACCATTCAATAGTCATCAGACACCATTCAATAGTCATCAGACACCATTCAATAGTCATCAGACACCATTCAATAGTCATCAGACACCATTCAATAGTCATCAGACTCCATTCAATAGTCATCAGACACCATTCAATAGTCATCAGACACCATTCAATAGTCATCAGACATCATTCAATAGTCATCAGACACCATTCAATAGTCATCAGACACCATTCAATAGTCATCAGACACCATTCAATAGTCATCAGACACCATTCAATAGTCATCAGACTCCATTCAATAGTCATCAGACACCATTCAATAGTCATCAGACACCATTCAATAGTCATCAGACTCCATTCAATAGTCATCAGACATCATTCAATAGTCATCAGACACCATTCAATAGTCATCAACACAATTTTAATTGTCATCAGACACCCTTCAATAGTCATCAGACACCAAATTAAAAAGTCATCAGACTCCATTCAATAGTCATCAAACACCATTCAATAGTCATCAATTCCCTTAAATCTCAGACCCATTCAATAGTCATCAGACATCATTCAATAGTCATCAGTCATCATTCAATACTCATCAGACACCATTCAATAGTCCTCAGACACCATTCAATAGTCATCAGACACCATTCAATAGTCATCAGACACCATTCAATAGTCATCAGACACCATTCAATATTCATCAGACATCATTCAATACTCATCAGACTCCATTCAATAGTCATCAGACACCATTCAATATTGATCAGACACCATTCAATATTCATCAGACACCATTCAATAGTCATCAGACACCATTCAATAGTCATCAGACACCATTCAATATTCATCAGACACCATTCAATATTCATCAGACACCATTCAATAGTCATCAGACTCCATTCGATAGTCATCAGACACCATTCAGTAGTCATCAGACACCATTCAATAGTCATCAGACACCATTCAATAGTCATCAGACTTCATTCAATAGTCATCAGACACCATTCAATAGTCATCAGACACCATTCAATAGTCATCAGACATCATTCAATATTCATCAGACACCATTCAATGGTAATCAGACATCATTCAATAGTCATCAGACACCATTCAATAGTCATCAGACACCATTCAATAGTCATCAGACACCATTCAATAGTCATCAGACACCATTCAATATTCATCAGACACCATTCAATAGTCATCAGACATCATTCAATAGTCATCAGACATCATTCAATAGTCATCAGACACCATTCAATAGTCACCAGACTCCATTCAATAGTCATCAGACACCATTCAATAGTCATCAGACACCATTCAATAGTCATCAGACATCATTCAATTGTCATCAGACACCATTCAATAGTCATCAGACACCATTCAATAGTCATCAGACACCATTCAATAGTCATCAGACATCATTCAATATTCATCAGACACCATTCAATGGTAATCAGACATCATTCAATAGTCATCAGACACCATTCAATAGTCATCAGACACCATTCAATAGTCATCAGACATCATTCAATAGTTATCAGACCATTCAATACTCATCAGACACCATTCAATAATCACCAGACACCATTCAATAGGCGTCAGTTATCATTCAGTAGTCATCAGACACCATTCAATAGTCATCAGCCACCATTCGATAGTCATCAGACATCATTCTATTAACATGATTGCTTAATCGTATGAAGAGGTCATGTTGTACAATTGTATATATTTTTTTAAATATTTATTATTAAACATATTCCCTTATAAAAATTCACTTATTTTGGTCACTAAATATCTTGTTGGTTTCAATGTAATTGCTTAATAACGGCTCAATACATTGGTAAAAACCAGAACAGAAAAACAATGTAATATTCACTTATTAAAACGTGTGACACATTAGTGATTTTCAGACACCTTTTATTCTAAGTCACCATAACTTATGCACATTAATCAAACAAGTTGTACTACTTTACACTTAGTCAACAAGTTGAACTACTACTCACAGAATGGTGAATCATTATGTGACAATTTCATAGAAAGCAATACCTGGAAAATACAGCAAAGTTTCATTTGAAATCATGAAACTCAGAATCACATTTATACATACTGGAGTTATCACCCAATTATACATAGTGGAGTTGTCACCCAATTATACATAGTGGAGTTGTCACCCAATTATACATACTGGAGTTATCACCCAATTATACATACTGGAGTTATCACCCAATTATACATACTGAGGTTATCACCCAATTATACATACTGGAGTTATCACCCAATTATACATACTGAGTTATCACCCAATTATACATACTGAGGTTATCACCCAATTTTACATACTGGAGTTGTCATCCAATTTTACATACTGAGGTTATCACCCAATTATACATACTGGAGTTATCACCCAATTATACATACTGGAGTTATCACCCAATTATACATACTGAGGTTATCACCCAATTATACATACTGGAGTTATCACCCAATTTTACATACTGTGGTTATCACCCAAATATACATAGTGGAGTTATCACCCAATTATACATACTGGAGTTATCACCCAATTATACATACTGGAGTTATCACCCAATTATACATACTGGAGTTATCACCCAATTATACATACTGAGGTTATCACCCAATTATACATACTGTGGTTATCACATAATTATACATACTGGAGTTATCACCCAATTATACATACTGGAGTTATCACCCAATTATACATACTGTGGTTATCACCCAATTATACATACTGGAGTTATCACCCAATTATACATACTGAGGTTATCACCCAATTATACATACTGGAGTTATCACCCAATTTTACATACTGTGGTTATCACCCAATTATACATACTGGGGTTATCACCCAATTATACATACTGTGGTTATCACATAATTATACATACTGGAGTTATCACCCAATTATACATACTGGAGTTATCACCCAATTTTACATACTGTGGTTATCACCCAATTATACATACTGGAGTTATCACCCAATTATACATACTGGAGTTATCACCCAATTATACATACTGGGGTTATCACCCAATTATACATACTGCGGTTATCACCCAATTATACATACTGGAGTTATCACCCAATTATACATACTGAGGTTATCACCCAATTATACATACTGGAGTTATCACCCAATTATACATACTGGAGTTATCACCCAATTATACATACTGGAGTTATCACCCAATTATACATACTGGAGTTATCACCCAATTATACATACTGGAGTTATCACCCAATTATACATACTGGAGTTATCACCCAATTATACATACTGGAGTTATCACCCAATTATACATACTGGAGTTATCACCCAATTATACATACTGGAGTTATCACCCAATTATACATACTGAGGTTATCACCCAATTATACATACTGGAGTTATCACCCAATTATACATACTGGAGTTATCACCCAATTATACATACTGGAGTTATCACCCAATTATACATACTGGAGTTATCACCCAATTATACATACTGGAGTTATCACCCAATTATACATACTGAGGTTATCACCCAATTATACATACTGGAGTTATCACCCAATTTTACATACTGTGGTTATCACCCAAATATACATAATGGAGTTATCACCCAATTATACATACTGGGGTTATCACCCAATTATACATACTGGGGTTATCACCCAATTATACATACTGGAGTTATCACCCAATTATACATACTGGAGTTATCACCCAATTTTACATACTGTGGTTATCACCCAAATATACATAGTGGAGTTATCACCCAATTATACATACTGGAGTTATCACCCAATTATACATACTGGGGTTATCACTAATAAATCAGACTAATAACTAACAGTTGCACTCACCTTCAACAGGCTGTAAATATCTTAACTTAAAAATCTTCTTTTCTCGAAAATACCACTCAATTGAGCAAATAAATTCAAAAGGAATTTAATAGTAATACAGAATGTAGATTAAACCTAAAGACAAAGAAAGGACCACAGGGCATCATGGAACAGACACATGCACTAAAAGTAAAAGGTTTCTGAAACTTCCCCCAAAGCACTTTACTCCCTGTTCAGTCGAACATCATCTCAACTTGTCTGGGAAGCATCAAACCATACTGCAAAAATATCCACCACTGTCTATAGCCAGGTACTCATTTATACAGCCGAGTGAATTCGAGCAATGTAGAGCGAAAACAACTTGCCAACAGTTTCACACGGCAGCACTTGATTCAAACCCGGGTTCTCTTAGTCGAGTCCGACGCTCTAGTCACTGTGCTACTGGGTGCGATAAACTAAACATACCACATCAACGAACCTCCCAAGTTGCAGCGATGCACAGGTTCTCATTTTGTCACACATTTTGAAATATTTACACCTTGTAACTTGCAAAAACAAACAACACTTCACTGCCCCCACTCTAATCTGTCCATCGTTTTTACAACATGGCCTCCACGCTTGTATGCGCTACTCTAAATAAGGAAACAGTCAGATTCCTCCATGTACACTTTCTAGTTCTCTTAAACTAATCCTAACTTTGTGTCTCATTTGAAGCAGTAATCCCGCTGGTCCCTTCTGCACCTGTTCCTCAGCAGATAAGTTTTAATAATTAACTTCAAATGAAGATTTAAAACTTTGTTGTCTTTCATTGATTACAAACCCCTAAGCTCCCTAGTCACTCTAATTAGAAGCATCTAACTGTATTTTGTCTTATAGATACTTTTCACTGGCCATCAACCATTGTGAAGCTTGCAGATCAATATGCAGTAAAAAGACAATCGCCTGAAATTTCAAGTCCGACACATTGTAAAGACAGTTGGTTATTTTGTGTGACAGTCAAACTATTGTCATGATTATGGCCGACTGTTTTATTATTCTGTGTCAGTCAGACTGTTGTCATGATTATGGCTGACTGTTTTATTATTCTGTGTCACAGTCAGACTGTTGTCATGATTACGGCCGACTGTTTTATTATTCTGTGTCACAGTCAGACTGTTGTCATGATTACGGCCGACTGTTTTATTATTCTGTGTCACAGTCAGACTGTTGTCATGATTATGGCCGACTGTTTTATTATTCTGTGTCACAGTCAGACTGTTGTCATGATTACGGCCGACTGTTTTATTATTCTGTGTCACAGTCAGACTGTTGTCATGATTACGGCCGACTGTTTTATTATTCTGTGTGACAGTCAGACTGTTGTCATGATTACGGCCGACTGTTTTATTATTCTGTGTGACAGTCAGACTGTTGTCATGATTACGGCCGACTGTTTTATTATTCTGTGTGACAGTCAGACTGTTGTCATGATTACGGCCGACTGTTTTATTATTCTGTGTCACAGTCAGACTGTTGTCATGATTATGGCCGACTGTTTTATTATTCTGTGTCACAGTCAGACTGTTGTCATGATTATGGCCGACTGTTTTATTATTCTGTGTCACAGTCAGACTGTTGTCATGATTACGGCCGACTGTTTTATTATTCTGTGTGACAGTCAGACTGTTGTCATGATTACGGCCGACTGTTTTATTATTCTGTGTGACAGTCAGACTGTTGTCATGATTACGGCCGACTGTTTTATTATTCTGTGTGACAGTCAGACTGTTGTCATGATTATGGCCGACTGTTTTATTATTCTGTGTCACAGTCAGACTGTTGTCATGATTATGGCCGACTGTTTTATTATTCTGTGTCACAGTCAGACTGTTGTCATGATTATGGCCGACTGTTTTATTATTCTGTGTCGCAGTCAGACTGTTGTCATGATTATGGCCGACTGTTTTATTATTCTGTTGACAGTCAGACTGTTGTCATGATTATGGCTGACTGTTTTATTATTCTGTTGACAGTCAGACTGTTGTCATGATTATGGCTGACTGTTTTATTATTCTGTGTGACAGTCAGACTGTTGTCATGATTATGGCTGACTGTTTTATTATTCTGTGTGACAGTCAGACTGTTGTCATGATTATGGCCGACTGTTTTATTATTCTGTGTCACAGTCAGACTGTTGTCATGATTATGGCCGACTGTTTTATTATTCTGTGTCACAGTCAGACTGTTGTCATGATTATGGCCGACTGTTTTATTATTCTGTTGACAGTCAGACTGTTGTCATGATTATGGCTGACTGTTTTATTATTCTGTGTCGCAGTCAGACTGTTGTCATGATTATGGCCGACTGTTTTATTATTCTGTGTCACAGTCAGACTGTTGTCATGATTATGGCCGACTGTTTTATTATTCTGTTGACAGTCAGACTGTTGTCATGATTATGGCTGACTGTTTTATTATTCTGTTGACAGTCAGACTGTTGTCATGATTATGGCTGACTGTTTTATTATTCTGTTGACAGTCAGACTGTTGTCATGATTATGACTGACTGTTTTATTATTCTGTGTCACAGTCAGACTGTTGTCATGATTATGGCTGACTGTTTTATTATTCTGTGTGAGCTGACTGTTTTATTATTCTGTTGACAGTCGGACTGTTGTCATGATTATGGCTGACTGTTTTATTATTCTGTGTGTCAGTCACACTGTTGTCATAATTATGGCTGACTGTTTTATTATTCTGTGTGTCAGTACACTGTTGTCATAATTATGGCTGACTGTTTTATTATTCTGTTGAGTCAGACTGTTGTCATGATTATGGCTGACTGTTTTATTATTCTGTGTGAGCTGACTCGTTTTATTATTCTGTTGACAGTCGGACTGTTGTCATGATTATGGCTGACTGTTTTATTATTCTGTGTGTCAGTCACACTGTTGTCATA
Source organism: Ridgeia piscesae (assembly GCA_025642075.2). Taxonomy (NCBI): domain Eukaryota; kingdom Metazoa; phylum Annelida; class Polychaeta; order Sabellida; family Siboglinidae; genus Ridgeia; species Ridgeia piscesae. The sequence goes on from JAODUO010001274.1 coordinate 38,604, forward strand.
ATTATGGCTGACTGTTTTATTATTCTATTGACAGTTAGACTGTTGTCATGATTATGGCTGACTGTTTTATTATTCTGTTGACAGTCGGACTGTTGTCATGATTATGGCTGACTGTTTTATTATTCTGTGTGACAGTCAGACTGTTGTCATGATTATGGCCGACTGTTTTATTATTCTGTGTGACAGTCAGACTGTTGTCATGATTATGGCCGACTGTTTTATTATTCTGTGTGACAGTCAGACTGTTGTCATGATTATGGCCGACTGTTTTATTATTCTGTGTCACAGTCAGACTGTTGTCATGATTATGGCCGACTGTTTTATTATTCTGTGTCACAGTCAGACTGTTGTCATGATTATGGCCGACTGTTTTATTATTCTGTGTCACAGTCAGACTGTTGTCATGATTATGGCTGACTGTTTTATTATTCTGTTGACAGTCAGACTGTTGTCATAATTATGACTGACTGTTTTATTATTCTGTTGACAGTCAGACTGTTGTCATGATTATGGCTGACTGTTTTATTATTCTGTGTGACAGTCAGACTGTTGACATAATTATGGCTGACTGTTTTATTATTCTGTGTGACAGTCAGACTGTTGTCATAATTATGGCTGACTGTTTTATTATTCTGTTGACAGTCAGACTGTTGTCATAATTATGACTGACTGTTTTATTATTCTGTGTGACAGTCAGGCAGTTGACATAATTATGGCAGACTGTTTTATTATTCTGTGTGACAGTCAGACTGTTGTCATGATTATGGCTGACTGTTTTATTATTCTGTGTGAGCTGACTGTTTTATTATTCTGTTGACAGTCGGACTGTTGTCATGATTATGGCTGACTGTTTTATTATTCTATTGAGTCACACTGTTGTCATGGTTATGGCTGACTGTTTTATTATTCTGTGTGTCAGTCAGACTGTTGTCATGATTATGACTGACTGTTTTATTATTCTGTTGACAGTCAGACTGTTGTCATGATTATGGCTGACTGTTTTATTATTCTGTGTCACAGTCAGACTGTTGTCATAATTATGGCTGACTGTTTTATTATTCTGTGTCACAGTCAGACTGTTGTCATGATTATGGCTGACTGTTTTATTATTCTGTTGACAGTCAGACTGTTGTCATGATTATGACTGACTGTTTTATTATTCTGTTGACAGTCGGACTGTTGTCATGATTATGGCTGACTGTTTTATTATTCTGTGTGACAGTCAGACTGTTGTCATAATTATGGCTGACTGTTTTATTATTCTGTTGACAGTCGGACTGTTGTCGTGATTATGACTGACTGTTTTATTATTCTATTGACAGTCGGACTGTTGTCATTATTATGGCTGACTGTTTTATTATTCTGTTGACAGTCGGACTGTTGTCATGATTATGGCTGACTGTCCTCTTAAATATCAAATGGATGGACAATACACAAAACAGTTCATACTGATATCAGATTATTACATGTGACAGCATAATTTTTGAAGCGAGACTGAATTTTACTAGCATATTTAATTTTATTGAGGGCAAGGTTTCAGGCAATGTCTGGCTGTCTCCCAAGCATCACTGGTTACTCGGCTAGTGTGTCAACAAACAGACTGAATCCCATTAAGGACAGCACATAAATAAATGTATAAAGAACTGACTCTGCAGTGATAAAGCATTACAGAGTTTCACTGATATCGTAGATGGATGAACGATTCATGTTTCCTTCAACACAGCTGTCAGGAAGTTGTACAGCAACGTATTCCAAACATCCGGCTGGTCAATGTAGCATGCATGTCCAGCCTTCTGTATTGGGAATATCTTACTAGACGGCATGTTACGCAGGTTTCCCACGGATTCAGGTCCAATCTGCGTGTCCTTTGTACCATACACAATCAGTGCAGGAATCTACAACAATAGCTAGGCTGGTCAACAAGGTTCTGTGTGACCAGACTGACCTGGAATATATGAGAGGTCTTAATATTTCATACAGAATTATTTATACCTCGTTCAACTCATTTGTCGTAAGATTTTAAAGATGAAGGAAATGACGACATATTTTTGTTACTTTAGTAAGAGTCATCACCGTTGAACTGTAGTGTCTGCTTAGAGCACCGTATGGCATAAATGGGCATGAGAATTTCCTGGATAAACCTGTAATTTCTGGCTTAGATAATAAACTTCACCATAACATGTCAAGTTGTTTACAAGTGACATATTGCAGTGATGGTCTCACCTCGCATCTGTGGTACATGAAGTCTTCATAGGTGTCAGTGCCAACTGGAGCAAGTGCTATGAAGGCAGTGAGGCGACTGTCACACTGGGCTGGCCTGTCTCCCATCAGGAATGGGATAGCGAATGTACCACTCATGGAGGGGCTCACAAGCACCGGCTTGCCAAGGTCAAGGGTCGAGATAAGTTGTTGCAGAAACACAGGTTTTTCACGAGTAGCCAGTTTTTTTGTGTCATCGGTGATGCTTTTTCCCCATCCTAAAATAATAAACAATTGAAAACAATCGGGGGGAGTGGTATGAGGGCGAGAGACAGAGAGAGAGAGACAGGGACAGGCAGATAGACAGGCAGGCAGACAGGGACAGGCAGATAGAGACAGGTAGGCAGGCAGACAGGGACAGGCAGGTAGAGACAGGCAGACAGACAGGGACAGGCAGATAGAGACAGGCAGACAGACAGGGACAGGCAGTAGAGACAGGCAGACAGACAGGGACAGGCAGGTAGAGACAGGCAGACAGACAGGGACAGGCAGGTAGAGACAGGCAGACAGACAGGGACAGGCAGGTAGAGACAGGCAGACAGACAGGGACAGGCAGACAGACAGGGACAGGCAGGTAGAGACAGGCAGACAGACAGGGACAGGAAGGTAGAGACAGGCAGACAGACAGGGACAGGCAGGTAGAGACGGGCAGACAGACAGGGACAGGCAGGTAGAGACAGGCAGACAGACAGGGACAGGCAGACAGACAGGGACAGGCAGGTAGAGACAGGCAGACAGACAGGGACAGGCAGGTAGAGACAGGCAGACAGACAGACAGACAGGGACAGGGATAGGCAGGTAGAGACAGGCAGACAGACAGGGACAGGCAGGTACTGTCATCATCATACACTCTTGTTTATGCTGATGGTGACGACTGTCCAGTGGCTCTCATTAACAATTTAACATACCTGGTAAGTCAATGGCCACCGCCCGGCAGCCGCAGGCAGCAATCAACTGAAGTGTCTCAATCTTGTGCCAGTTCTGTGACGTGAAACTGGCTCCATGGAGAAGGAGAACGGAACAACGTGCCTTTCCAGAGGCTCGTCTTTGCAGTGGAGCTGCATCCCGGTAGAACACTGTCACTTTCTGACTCTGAAACAACAAGTTATGAAATCTTATAAGCTGGAAAATTAACACAATTTGCTAGATTTAATGTTTTCATATACATATACACAATATCTATATATTATTATATATATGTGTGTACATATATATATATATATATATATATATATATATATATATATATGATATATACATGTATTAATATGATATAGATATATATATATATATATCTTATGTATAAAAATTACTCAGAATGGCAGTGTCAGATTGCCAGGGGTTCAGGTCAGTATATTCAAATGGATACAATACAATACAATACAATACAATACAATACAATACAATACAATACAATACAATACAATACAATACAATACAATACAATACAATACAATACAATACAATAAAACTTTATTTCCCGGACCGGGGAATTCATTTTGCAGTGTTCGTCATAAAAATATAAAATAGAGTAGAGAAATAAAAATACAGATAAATTCATTATTAAAACAGTATGTAAACATTAATCATAATAAAATACAAGACTAATCTATATAATTTAAAATTATAGTTATAATTATAATTGTGGTCGTCCTTTCACAAATAAAAAAAATACAACATCTGTGATCTGATGGCATTTTTGGCTGGAACAGGGTGATACACGTATAGTTGACACAGACACAGCCCCTTGGCCTGGTGGACAGACAACTCTGCCCACAGACAGCTTGACTTAAGACAACTCGGCCCCTTCCCTAGACAAACCAGCCCATGTATTTGTATTAGTAGCTTAGCGGATTACTTTCAGCCATACAGTCACAAGTAGCCTGTCAACTGAATGCTATCTTCTTTCTGAATATGGTGTGTTGTTTATTGCCAGGTACATTTACGTTGTTTATTTTGTAATACATTTTCTAATAATAAAGTTCTGTTTTGTTTTTCTTTTTACTTCTATATTTTGTGTTTCTGTATTCTAATGATGGGGATAGTTGGAACAATCTATCGTACAGTACGAAATAATAATAGAATCCGTGGAACTGATATTTTCAACTATTTATATTTGTTTACATATTTATTACATTTTAGCATAATTTCTACTGATATTTTAACAATTATTTCTATGTTTTTATATTATTGTGACACTTTAATCATAGTAATAAATAATATTAATAATAATAGTCTACCTTGCTGAAGATTTACCAAGTTTAAAAAATGTTGCCACCGAATTTCGGATTGACGTGCATCATCAATGCATCAATCCTCTTTCATGCCGATCTGTTGTAGAACAAGCGCTTGGTATGCCAGATGTAGTCCCAGTGTTTAATTATTCACACCTATGAAGAGTTCCTTGGACTAAAGTCTAACAGTAAAAATGAAGCAAGTGTTGAATCTGTAGTCAATTTTAGATATATGCCAGTCAACTCTTGCCATGTTCAGCAGCTGGGATCGAGCCATGTCATTATGTTTAGCTCATATGCTGCCGATGATCTCAATACATTATGGCCTGTTGGTGCATATTTTATTTAAAAACTGCACAACATTCATGATTTTTGTCCAGTCAACATTTAAGTGTATGACAGTGTTTTATAAACATTGCATACCCTGTGCGGTCGGCATGCAGTTGCTTAGTTAGAGACTTAGAGTTTGACGATGATCGTGATTCAGCCACTGCGTTGGTTGTCTTTGAACTAGCGTTGGTTATCCCCACATGACGGGGGTCGCTCTAGCTGATCGGTACCAGCTCTTCTCTACCCCTGGCACATCCCTTTCAAATACGTAGATATTCAGAAAAAGCATGAGTCTAAAAATGATAGCCAAATGACTCAAAGTGTTCAGCCTTCCACTCAGTATCATCTTAAACAATACAATGAAAAAGGTGTCATCCCTACAATGTGGAAAGCAGTCAATATCACACCTATAGATCCACAAGATTAGTAGCAAGACCAACCCAGCATGTCATAGACCCATTAACCTCACACCTGTCACTGGTGAACTTATGTGAAGTAATGGAGAGCATAATCAAGGACAAGTCCATAAATGGATAGAAGATTTTCTTTTAGACCGAAAACAACAGGTTATTTTCAATGGAAAATCATCATCATGGACTGATGTGAAAAGTGGCATCTCCCAAGGCAGTATGTTGGGAAGAGAAGAGGTCCTAGCATTATGATCATGTCCACTTGTGATTTATTATTTAGAGATTTTGATAGGTCACGTATTGTGAGTATTAACTGGGTTTCACTTTCTGTCGAGTGTTTACTGCGGAAGCCATGTTCAATTATGGGTATGTCAGATAAGACTGAGTGAGTGTTGGTCAAGATGGTAGGTCTATATAGTCATCTCTACTGGATCACCAACCGTAAGCTTCAAGTATTCTTCTTTTATTTTAACATCATTCCTTGAAATGAGGATGTCCTTTGGTATCTCGTCGAGGTGTTTATGTTCTGCAGGAAGCTGGTTTGGCAGCGAGTTCCAAATGTCATCGTGTTTCAACACACTAACACTTGTTCTACGCCATGAATACAGAAGGTAGAGTACAATTACAAGCCCAGCTAAGCCCAAAAGTGTTACTTTCTTGTTAATCTGCACTGCTCCCGCCATCATTTTGTCCATATCGTTGTCACTGACAATAACTTAGCAAAGGGGCAACACTAAGTGCAACTTATCGCTCACAACTTGGCAGCCACGCTAGTGGAGACATCTAACGTATTTATTGTACACTCGCAACTGAAAATGTGCTGTCACCTATGGACTTGACGTATTTGATTACGTGGCGGCGATTTCCAAAACCAAAAAAGTGAGCTCTGTTTAGAGCCTGGATCAATTGAATTCCAGACTAAAAGGTGTGTGACAGGTACTCCCGGTTAAACCAGTTACCATAGTTTAGCGTTAAAGCTTAGTAATATTTAAAATTGATCATGTGTGGTTGGCAAAGTTTTTAAAAATAAAACGAACGCCGGTTTGTACTTCCGGTGCGGATTTGACATTTTGGCGTTTCTCTGTCTGTAATTAAGCCAGGTAAGGTTTTCGCTGTTTTTTTAAAGAATACTTTTGGAAGAATATTTATAAATATTAATGTTTAATACATTTTTACGTTGACATGATACTGATAGTAACAATAACTAACATACATTTGATTTGGTTGAATGGTCGGACAAACATTTTCTTTAGTCTTAGAAAAACATTTGTTAATGTTCCCTGATAGTAGTCAATATATTAAGAAGTTTAATGGTAGTTGCTTCATGTATTTAAGTGAAATATTAAGCAAATTACTACAGATGTGTTAATTACGAATTTCATGACTATAAATTTAATTTAGAAATTAATATATATAATTTTGCATATAAACCATACTACCCGGCCACAGTCCACACATATTTTAATTTTCCCATGGTCATAATCACTAATTGAAGTGCAATGGTGCTTGTTTCATGTACGTAGTCGTAGATGAAATAAACTGATGAATCGGAAGTCAATTACGAATTAGGCTTGTCCTATTGCCTTGAGTGAATGAGTGCTAGATGAAAACTGCTTCAAAGGACCACTGAAATTGCCCAGATAACAATCACACTTTCCCAGTATCATATGCTAACCAAATATTAAGAATAGGCACAGAAGAAGCTAGGATACCTTAAACAGTCCAAAGTGTAACCAGTTAAGGTCCAAAGGTTACCAATGCAAACATTAAGCCCAGTGAAGACTGACAACACATGTAGACTATGACCATAATATGACAACCATCATTTATATAAATGTTGTGAAAATAAAAAATAAAATATTTTTTACCCAGCCAGTACTACCCAGTTGCCACTCAGTGGTTTTATGAGTTAATGTGCTGATCTAGTGTTTCAACAAAATTATTGTGTGACCTTATTTCCTGTAACTTTTTCCTAGCCAAAATAATGATTTTTATTCCTCTCAATCCCATGACCATATTTTTTATTTACTATCAATTGAGAATAAGTACTGGTAATCACAATTATTTGGTTATCATAGGTGTTTGTAGTTCCTGTAGTAGTATGTACTATTATTATAGCAAACATGAATTTGGTAATTTGTTATTAATTTAATGTAGTATGTTATGGTTTCTTTATCTTAATAGATATATGAACTCAGACAGTTCAGTTATGCAGTGAACCCAATGATGCCTGGATTAAAATGCAGTGCAATAAAATGTCATTGAGTGAATTCTTTTGGTTTTGGTGATTATATGTGTATGTTATATGATTATATATATGATTATATATATATATATATATATATATATGATTATATTATATATATATATATATATATATATATATATATACATATACATATCAATACATAACATGTTGTGTCACATTAATTTTATAATTTATGGTTAACTTTTGTTATGTAAATTGGAGCGGGAATTGGAATTGAAAAAAATTGAATTCAAATAAATTGTATTGGAATTGAATAAAAGGAATTGCAATGAATTGGAGCAGGAATTGGAATTGATTGATTCAATGGAATTGATCCCAGCCCTGATACTAGGTGGCCCAATCTGTAGTTGCTTGCTTGGCTCCTGGAATCCTGTCATCAAAGGGGAACGTTTTGCAGTATGATAGTGAATTTCAAATATAACACTGACTTAATGATTTTGATCGGATGACGGTTAATTTATGATAGTGAAGAAAGCCATTAAATTGTATAAAATCTGAAAAATATACACTCAGAAAAAAAAAAATTATTTTGGTTTTATTTATCATGGATATGCAATTTTTTATATATATGTACTTAGTCAAGACATTTTTAGTTTCTTCCATTACATTTTTTTTTCTTTGGAATGGAGATTAGTTTGGTTTTTGTCAAAATGACGGAGGCAACACACAGATGACAATGAGTTGATATGTATGTTATGTTTTTTGTTAGTTTAACTGGTTATTTGTTGTCTTCAGATACCAATGCATCCAGTTCTTGCAAATGCATTCATTGTTTGGGTGACGCTGGTCACTCAAATATGTGGAGTAGACATCGATCCAAATGGCTATGTAGTCTACTGTCCATGCATGGGTAAGTTAGGATAAATAATGTTTAAGTAAATTATATATATATATATATATATATATATATATATATATATATATGATGACATGACTCACCCTTTCTTGTATCATTATCAGGAATCAAAATGCTTTAGATGAGTAGATTTTATTGTGAAACTTATCAATGCAAAATTATTTGGTGCCACATAAAAAAATTCTATTGACTCGTTCGCAAAACCATATACACTGTACATAAAGAAATATAACAAATTATATGGTGGTATGAAATTCAAATGTTACGTTATGAAGTCACTGTTCAGATGCTTGAATTCTTACTGTTTTATTTTTCAATTTCCATTGTCTTTATTTTTAACTAAATAAGAAGGTGCTGGATAGGATTGTTGAATGGTTTGATAATTCACAACTAATGTATTCTTGCTCATGGAATATGAGTTTGTGACTGCTTATATAATTATCGTTTTCATGATTTTGTAATTGTCAACAAGACAATGTTCTCTCCTTTGAGAAATTTAATAAACTATTTTGGATTTTGTATTCTTTCACAGGGCGCTTTGGAAACCAGGCTGATCATTTCCTGGGGTCCCTGTCATTTGCCAAAGGACTGAACAGAACGCTTATCCTGCCACCATGGGTTGAATACAAACCTCAGCATAGGAATTCTGTAAGTTGCATCCATAGATTCTATACTTGTGGGGTATCTGTGCAATGTGTCAAATTGTTAATCTTGTTACTGTGGGGATTCTCGTGTACCATAACAAATACTTTGCTTTTTCGCATTACATCATAGCAATGTATTATTTTGAAGAAATGTTGTGTTTAGTGATTGTTTTTATTTTTACACTTTTCATTACAGTAATGTATTTCTATATTGTTACCTACAGAATGTTGAAGAATAAAAAATTACAGTAGCAGTTACAGTTATGAAATGTTAAACTGTTTCCAGATTCAGATACCGTTTGATACATACTTCAAAATAAAGCCTTTGGAAGAATATCACCGGGTCATCACAATGGAAAAGTTCATGAAGACTCTGGCACCTAAAATTTGGACTCCAGAAAAACGAGTTGGTGGGTAGATTTTTGTTACAACCTCAAATACACATAACATGCAAACAGCATTTTCGACAGAAGGCAAATTCATGCAATTTTCAGTGTGACCTTACTATGATTTGGCATTACATAATCTCATCTCTGGATTTTATATTCACATCGACAAAAATAACTGAAGAATTTCTGTATGAACCAAAAGACGGGTTCAACACAAAGGTGGTTTTAAATGGATTTCTTGCTGTTTTGAAGATATACTAAACGCACCTAAAAGGCTAGGCATGTTTTATACAAAGGTTTATTTGAGCCAATCCATTGTTTGAATTTGTGTTGATTTACTTATTAAAAATTAATGCTCTCCTAGTAATGACTGGCAGATATTTGGAGGCTTTCAAGACAACACAGAATTCAAATGTTTGGCTACTCCCAATATATAAGTATTTACCTAATTAATTTAAGTAATTATCTTTCATTGTTTATAACTTCAATTATAATTATTAATGAAAAGTATTGTATGTCTGATATTTTTAATTCCTTCAGGGGTGATTTATGCAAAAAGATAGACAATATTGTTCCAGTTCACTTAGCTATATTAATGAGTACTTGGCTATAGACAGTGACGGATAACTGAATATTTGTATGAATATTGAATAGTCTTCATGCATTGATTCCAGCATGGTTGAATGCTTTCTAAAGAAGTTAAAATGGTGTTTGATTGAACAGGTCTGTCGGGGAGTAAACTGTAGTGTCTTCATCAGTCCTGAGGAATCAATATCGCGTTATATAAGAAATTTGTTATATCATGTCAAGATAATTTTCTCATAGTGGTCAGACAAAGCAGCAATTAGTTTAGTTAAAACATGTGTAATATGCAGACATAATTTTACGTGGGCAGACATTATTTTACAAAAGTGTAATAATTTCAGTCATTTGGATTATCGCATGAACCTGTTTGTAAACATCAACCTCTATATTGCAGTGTATTGCTACTCAGGCAGGCATGGAGATAAACCCAATGACTGCAATGCTAAAGATGGCAATCCCTTCGGTCCATTCTGGGACACATTCAGCATTGATTTTGTCAAGTCTGAGTTCTATGGATCAGTGGGAGGTCTCTTCGACACACCTGACAAGCATGTAGCTCAGAATTGGAATGATATGTATGTATCAGATTTGCTATGTGGCTGATACTAATAACATATCGACTATACAGATATCATAGTTCGCATTAAAGCTGAAGTGATTGTTGTATCTATAGCCCAACATACCAGTTCTTGCTATTCCCTATCCTTGGAGCAGTCAACCGCTCAAGTCAGGGTTGACAGTGATAACAGTTTGTGTAGGACATTTGCAGAATATATTCGACTTTGTTTCACTTCCCAATTACAACCAGTAATTACACCATCTTACTAAAAACATTTTAACAACCATTGATTGCCATCATTATTAAATTAATTCTGTAACAACTAGTTCTGCCCGCCAGGTGGTTGAACAAGTGTACGTAGCTGAGCTGGTATTCCATTCGTCCTGGTTCTTATCTGCTTGTCTCATATCCCCCAACTATATGAAATATTTACCAATATTTGTTAACCAACGTTCAATATGACGTATTGTTTACAGGTTCCCACCACACAAGCATCTTGTGATGGCCTTCACTGGTGCCCCGGCAGAGTTCCCTGTTTCTCAGAATAATTTGAGACTGCAACGCTACCTCGTCTGGTCAAATCTGATTAATGACCAGGCCGAGAAGTTTATCCGTGAAAATATCCCATCACGACCATTTCTGGGTATCCACATGCGGCATGCTTCAGATTGGGTAAGCATGTGGCGTCTCTGGCAAGCATGTGGTCAGTGTTATTGTTCTGGATTTGGAATAGATATTCAAAATTTAGTTGGAACATTTGTTTTATTTGAATAAAGTTTTTGCAGCAGCCAACAAATGCCAACAGAATTCTGGTGACATTGAAAATCATGAATAACAATTACATTTGTACTGGGATAATATTTTTTAAACATGTGATAGTGTATGTTTTCAAATACAACTAAAACTGTTAAAGCGAATGGGATTTGCATACATTTTGTTAATTTGGGAGTGATAATTTAGAATTCCTTTTGCAAGGTGTAATTCGAATTTATTTGTTGAAATGACAGTCTAGCAGACAGCTGAAAACTTCTTCAACTGCTCATTTAACCAATTTTTAATGATGGTCATTGTTTTAACGTGTATTATTATTATTATCATTTACAGAATATAGTTTAATTTTGACATTTTATCATCTCATCACATTTTGACTGCCCTGTCAGAAATAATAAATCAGTTTGTCTATCAGTTCCATAAAAACTAAACAACTAATTTTCATTAATGTTGTGAATACTACAGTCTACAGATGAGATAAAAATCCTAATACAAGCTAAGTGAAAACTTGCTGCATTTTATTTAATGTTTATAAGTATAAATATACCCGATACAATACAATTGAAATACATGTTTCCGATATATATATATATATAATATATATATATATATATAATGACATATGGAAGAGGGGAACTGGTGTAGTTTGGGCGATGTTATCTTGATAATTATGTTTGGGTTTTCATTTCAGACAAACGTCTGTACCCACTTCAGTAAGAACCTCCACCTGTTTGCATCTGCCCAATGTCTTGGCTACCACTTCGAGCATGGACAGGTCACCATGGACCTGTGTATGCCCCCGGATGAACTGGTCAAGCGCCAGGTCAAGAAAACAATGAAGAAGATGAAGGCAAAGACGCTGTTTGTTGCTGCTGATGACAACCATATGATTGGGGAGTTTACCGAGTTCTTGAAGAAACTCAAGGTGACTGTAGTGAAACTGGACATATCGAGCCCTCACGTTGATCTCGCAATACTCGCAAAGGCAGACCACTACATTGGCAATTGCGTATCGACGTTCTCATCATTCGCAGTGAGAGAACGTCGTGCTCATAACAAGTCTGTTGCTTTCTGGGGGTTCACTGAACCACCACAACGAGAGGAACTTTAGATATTACGTAGTAGTAAATGTGCCATTCAGCATTTTGTTACGAGTGTTAAACATGAGCAATGTTCACAAATGTTATCAGTTGGTTTAGATTACAAATGTTTGGGAAAGTTATTCTGTACTAGTTACACATTGCTTATTTCTTTAACGTACTTTGTAGTTTACTAATATTTATTAATTTTTATAGCCATACTTGTGGACACTGCCATTTGCGATGTTGTACTGTTGTTAATGTTCAAAAAATTATGCAAAGTTTCATTGTAAATGATCTTCAAACCAGGGTCAGGAATATTACATGTTGAGGGCCAAATTAATTCATATGAATAAGAAACTTTCATATAAAGTTTAAATAGTACAGCTTGACAATGTCTTTTATTGTGTTTGTTTTATACCATATATGTGGGATCTTTTACTTCCCTACTATAAACACTAACTGTAATAAATATGTTTTCAGTTTATACATAAATATCTGTCGTGATCTCATGACACTGGACGATGTCTGTGTTGAATGCAGACAGGTATATAAACAACCCTTGCAACTCTGGCTGATTTTATTGTTAGTTTAACAAACATTTTGGGAGAGTAATGTTAGAGCTAACATTTGTTGTCAAGAGCTTTGTATGTTTTGGCAAATGTTTTGTTTGTTGGAATACCTACAGGAATAAAATTTGGTATAACAGTGCTGAGGCATTTTGTTTCGAGTAGTATTGTTGCATAGACAGCCAGGGTTATAAACTTCATCAAGCAATACAACTTATTCTCTGGCTGAGTAATGGAATGTTATAATAGTACATTTATATAGCTAGTAGGTAGGTATTTTTTCCATAAATTATATATATATATATAATTATGACATTGGCAATGAGTATACATGCTTGGAGTGCTGATACAATTCCAGAACATTGTGCTTGGAAGTCAACCATCAAAGGTAGGCCTGGTTAGACAAGATTGATGACTTGTATATAAAAGCTCAACAAACCAAGCACCAATCACAGAGCAACATATTTGTGACAGCTAATGAGCCAAGCACCTATCATATAGCAACATATTTGTGACAGCTAATGAGCCAAGCACCTATCATATAGCAACATTTGTGACAGCTAATGAGCCAAGCACCTATCATATAGCAACATATTTGTGACAGCTAATGAGCCAAGCACCTATCATATAGCAACATATTTGTGACAGCTAATGAGCCAAGCACCTATCATATAGCAACATTTGTGACAGCTAATGAGCCAAGCACCTATCATATAGCAACATATTTGTGACAGCTAATGAGCCAAGCACCTATCATATAGCAACATATTTGTGACAGCTAATGAGCCAAGCACCTATCATATAGCAACATATTTGTGACAGCTAATGAGCCAAGCACCTATCATATAGCAACATATTTGTGACAGCTAATGAGCCAAGCACCTATCATATAGCAACATTTGTGACAGCTAATGAGCCAAGCACCTATCATATAGCAACATATTTGTGACAGCTAATGAGCCAAGCACCTATCATATAGCAACATATTTGTGACAGCTAATGAGCCAAGCACCTATCATATAGCAACATTTGTGACAGCTAATGAGCCAAGCACCTATCATATAGCAACATATTTGTGACAGCTAATGAGCCAAGCACCTATCATATAGCAACATATTTGTGACAGCTAATGAGCCAAGCACCTATCATATAGCAACATATTTGTGACAGCTAATGAGCCAAGCACCTATCATATAGCAACATATTTGTGACAGCTAATGAGCCAAGCACCTATCATATAGCAACATATTTGTGACAGCTAATGAGCCAAGCACCTATCATATAGCAACATATTGATTCACCGTGTATTACTATAGAAAAAACCCGAATAGATTACATACAATTTTCAGTAAATAAATTTGGATGGTCCATTAAACATTGTACATGTGTAAGGAATTGAACAACACAGAAAATCGGATAACATTTAATACTTAATAGGCTTAAACCTTGTGAGTGATATATCAGTATAAAACAGTGCTACTCAAAACAACAACAGTAGAACTACTACTAACATCATTTAATGCACACCCAATCAAATTATTTATAAATAAATGAAAAAGTAAAACAACAGTTATATAATAACTACCACTAACATGATACATGCACATGGTACATCAATTAATGTTTTGTTTTACCAATCAATAAGTAAATACACATCTAGTAAAGGCAATTAGCAAGTTTATCAGCAGATATCATAACAAATATAACTGGTACATATATACAAGAATGTAGTACCTACACACAATGGAATGTTTGATGAGAAATACAAATACTGCAAATATAATAACTTGTAATAACAATAAAATATATATGCCATGAATAGTGGCGTATGACCATCCGTCATAGCACACCCGTCAGTATTTGGCGAGACTAATTTGCTACATCTGATAGTCAGTAAAACAATTTAAACAACATTCTGTTGTGCAGCCTATACACATAAATATAAAGATACATTAAAACAGAATACCAGGTACCATGATTCCTGCGGTAATTTACATACTATTAATTTACTCTCAGTCTACAAACACCAGTAGGTCATGGTTGACTGACTGGTATATGCGACATCTGCATGAGTAGTTATAAAGCACTTTGCTTAACGTAACAATGAACATGTACCTGGGGGTATGTATCTTGAATCTATACTACTGTGTACTACTGTAAACTGTCATTATTTATGATGTGTAAAAACATACAGAACACTTGAAGTGTTACTGATCTACACTTGAGAAGTGTTACTGATCTACACCTGAAGTGTTACTGATCTACACTTGATGTGTTACTGATGAGATCAGTAAAGTGAGATAATTTCCTTTGTGGGTCATACGTTTTCCGATGTGCGTTCAACAGGATGGAGACGTCATAACTCACAATAAATAAACAAGACCAAACTAATGAGATTCAATGGATGTCTATACTTAAAGGTTGACTGGTTATGTACACCTTAAACCACATGTCTTACCCTCTGTAGTCTGCATACATGGCATACACAATCTCCCTTCCTTGCACATGTCATTTGTAAATGTCCTCTTCAAGAAAATATTTGTTTAGCATAGAGCATTGCCAATACCATGGCCAAATCAAGGATTTGACTATGTAACATAATTACCATCAACAATTAAGATTAATTTTAATTTCCTCACCTGAGAATACTGGTTTCAGAAATAACTCGAATAACAGAACATCTCGACCATCCGATAAGCTGCAGTTACAGAAATATACACTGGACAATTATGTCCTGTATCACTGTAGAATTTTACATTAGAATGAGTTTTCACCAACATCACAAAAGCATGTGCTGGCTATGCATGACGTCATAACACATGGTCTGGTATCATCAACGGAAAAATACACCGTCTGTTCTGTGGCAGACAAACAATTTCATACATGAATCATTATAAACACTAACATGTTGGTAACCAACTTGATAAGAATTTAGGTAGAAAGCAAATCATCTATTCTACTGGAAATTGAAGTTAAAACTTCATGACTTTGATGAACACAATTAATGCAATTGTAAATTTGTGCAGAAACTTATGTCTTAATAACTTTAGTCAGTTTACCACATCAACTTGCTCAAACTATAGACACTTTGTATTCCGGACTGTTTGACATTAAATGTCTACCCGTGCTGTTATACTGTCACAAGTGTATAGTAACCTTTATTATTTACAGGCTTTTAATTTACAAGTATTCCAAAAACAATAATATACAAAATGTACTGTAGTGGTATTATTTTTCAGTTTAAAAAAGTGAAAACATTCTTAACAATAAATCACATACCAGAGCATTACTGATGATATTTCAACAAATGAGGCACAGTGTGTCATTTTAAAGCTTATAATCTTTTGAAATCCAAAACCAGAATATAATACCACCCTGGGAATTTCAAATTTGCTTTGGCAGGTCGCAACTGTCGATAAGGGTTTAGTTAAAAACAAGTCTTCTCTCATATTTCTATATACAACACAACATACAGTTAGAACTGTGCGTTTCGTTCCAGCATGATGGTTCCTTTATGATCCGTCAACAGCTTCAAAGCATGGATGCCAGTTTTAAAACTGGACACGCAGATGCTGCAAAAAGTGTCAGTCATAGATAAGCCATATATTTCAACTGTACGAGAATGGTCGGGAATCATCTCAGATTGTTGATGTCTGGTACTAGACAAAATTACTTTCATCTGGTCTCAGTCCCCCCACAGATGGAAGTATATATATATATATATATATATTGATACGATACGATACGATACGATACGATACGATACGATACGATACGATACGATACGATACGATACGATACGATACGATACGATACGATACGATACGATACGATACAATATAATGATGCCAGATGAAAACTTCTCACACAAAAGAAATAATTTCGCCTGATATGTGAGATTGATGTTCTCTCATGATCCCTAAATTTATTAGTATTGTTTATTATTATTATTTTAAGTCAATTGGAGTAATCATTGTAAAGCGCTGCAGAAGAATTATTTGGATGGGGTGCTATAGAAGAAATAAATTATTATTATTATTAATTTGTGCATATTAAGTAATAGCATATGTTGGATCATTCCTACATAACATTTCTATAAAATTACCTTGATAGGAGTAAATTGCACAGTGTATATAAAAGACATGGGAGCAATTACAACTGTACAGTGTAATTGTAATACATTATTTGAGCTAAACAAAACAAAATTATTACATGAAGATATTCTGCACCTTTACATAATTAAATTTTATAAGGGTAGAAAAATCATACTGCTTTGTGTTGCACTGTAATTTGAACTGTATAGACAATTTTCTAAAGAAGATCTTTATAATTTGTATGGTCACTTAAGTTTCTATAGATATCTACAACACATGGACTGAGTAAGATGTAAATTACAGAAGCTATGTTGAATATACAAACCTGCCATCATCATTCAGGGCAATGGCTGTGAGTGGTCCGGAGCCTGGCAGAGACTGTGAACCCACACATTCTGAAAGACACAGTTCAAAACAGTTCAATGGGTACACATTTACATACCGAGATACTTAGTCCATTGTAGCAAAATCACAATTTAACCAGAGTGCCACAAAGATATGGAAAAATAGGACACTCTCTTAAGTTACTTTTCCAAAGAAGAAGAGTCAAACTTTATCTAAGGAAAAATACATCCCCTCCTTAATGCAGCCAAATCGCCTAACTTCACATTTTATATTCTTTGTGGGGGCGGGGGCGGGGGTGGGGGTGGGGGCACATAACATGGCACATTCCAATGATCTATGGAAAAAGACTAATTCCAAAGGCTATGGGTGTATGAGCTCTGAATGCGATGAACTCATGCAGTTCTTTAATACTAACCACAGGCACTGCAACCTATGCATTCTTAATACCAGATTCTGAAGAAGATTTGATCATTGAGAAATCAAGTTGATTCTGCGCTCAGAAACACTCTAATGCATTCTTGTGGGTATTACAGGAGTCTCAACCTTCTATTTTGCAGGCCAATCTTGTATTTCCCACCATTATGGTGATCGACATTTCACCTTGAATCCAAACACCAACATATACTTAGGCCATGCTCCCATGCAATTTAAACCAATGCATCAAAACTTTCTGATGAAAATCTGCTTTTTGGGCACCGTGAACAAAAATCAACTGATTTTGTGTCAAAAGGATTTCATTTTATTTGAAAAATTTGTGCTAAAACGCACAACGATTCCAACTGAGGAAATTGATACAATGATGGATTGACTCCAACTATCTTACAGGTCAGTCTCCCACACGAGTGGGTGACGGAGGGTCTGCAACTAACCCCTCCTACATAGTGTGTTTGTCACATATTACCCAGTACTAACTGCTAAGTGACAGTCTTAATTGGTGTGTTTTGGTGGTATCCACTAGACACTATAGACCCTGTGTCACTATAGACCCTGTGTCACTATAGACCCTGTGTCACTATAGACCCTGTGTCACTATAGACCCTGTGTCACTATAGACCCTGTGTCACTATAGACCCTGTGTCACTATAGACCCTGTGTCACTAGTCCCTGTGTCACTATAGACCCTGTGTCACTAGTCCCTGTGTCACTATAGACCCTGTGTCACTAGTCCCTGTGTCACTATAGACCCTGTGTCACTAGTCCCTGTGTCACTAGTCCCTGTGTCACTAGTCCCTGTGTCACTAGTCCCTGTTCTTTCACACTCCAGGTGTGTGAGGTTTGGGTGCCACTAGCCCGAGTTCTCAGGTGGTTTCCTCCAAACAGCCCAAACTTGGGCTAACGCAGGAGTTGTCACTCTCTAGAATGAGTGAGTCCACTACAGGTTACCTACCCCCCCCCGTGTGAGATCTTTTACTTCCTCTGGCATACCAGAAGGGACCACCGGCTTTGTTAATGTCTCTTCCGAGAGACATGGCAAATATAGGGTGAACGAAATTGCCTAAGTTTTGAAATGGCGGTAGGTTGGATTGAACCACCATCGCCTCGATTGACAGTCCGGCGCTCCACCGCACGACCAGTCAGTGTGCAGGTGATACAAGACTCACCCTCTATCTAGGTACAGCTCTATGTGGTATTTCTAACTGAGCAAAATCCAATTTAACACACACACGAATGCTAATTATCCTGATCCAGGTATACAACACACTGTTCCTGTGTAGCAAGTGACTAATTAACAACCATCCACCTGTTTCACACAACTTGCAATTTTTTGTATCTTCCCTATACCTAGTAAGTGTCTGTACTGTTTAGAAAGAAACATGCAGTTTTCACCTCGTGTATCCTGGTCCCACACCTTGACAGAGCAGTCACTGGCAGCTGTCATGACCAGGTTGCAGCTGCTGAACATTGAGCGTGGTATGAATGCACACGCACCGACCGTCTCGTGGTGACCTTTGAACTCGTACAATATGTTCTCTGTCCGCACGTCCCACAGCTGAAACAAAAATTCACCAACATAGTGGAAGCAGACTTGCACAGTCCGACAGACAAAACAGTTCCACGTCAGAAGAAGCAGTTCCATTTGCAGTTTTGTTGGGTCTATACACGTAAAAATGTAATAAAAAGTAGCCATTTGCTACAATAAAATAAGATTATCGTATAGGTTTTTTAAACCACCATTTGTAACTCTTTACTTTTAAGTGCATAACACCAAAATCATGCCTTCTATTTTGCTTTAAAGTGACATGATCAGTTCGTGGCTTTTTTTATTGCAAAATCATGTTAATCAGTATAAGTTATAACTATTGTAGCGTCCTGACCGCCAATAAATGTTTTATCGAAACAGAACTGACTTTATAATGTTAAACGTTGAATGTTTATCAGAATCCTGACGCTGTCACTCAAATCGCCGCGAGTGAACCCACCCTTTGACCTTTACCAACTGGGAGCCGTGCACCTGGCTGGGTGTGGCGTTAGTGGCATCAACTTGTGTTTACGTGATACTGCGCCTCGTGTCGATGTGTACACAGAGTTAAGCACCCTTACTGCATCTATTTTCAACCCCTAAATGGTACATGAAAACATATTTTGACTGTCTTTACGCTATAATAGGTATAATTTATACCGTATAACATGATTTTGCAATAAAAATAAAAAGCCACAAACGGACCATATCGCTTTAATTACAACAGATTTGACCACAAGTGCCTCTACTGACCGTTGCTTCACACCCGTTGCCTGAGAAGCCGTTGCTGGAACTTAGAACATAGTTGGTGTCCTCACTCAGGTCGCAGCATGTCTGGATATATTGCTTGCGAGGAAATGTCTTAGCCACTTGTAGGTTCCGAGCATCCCACAATCTGTGTCAATACAGTCAATACTGTTTTGTTAATTTGAGTCATTAAATAAATAATTTCTAATTGATCAATGTCAACATAAAAAATGTTGAAGGAAAATATTATTTCCAACTTGTTTTAATGCAGTTTTATTTGTACTTGAAACCATGTTCATTAATATATTTACACAGATATAATAAAAATTCATTATGCAATGTTCATTGTCAGCTGAATAAGTCAAATTCATTGGAACATGCCTGCTGCGAAATTTAAATCTTATTTGAAATATGAAATTCCAAATAAAAATAATTTATGTTATTTGAAAATATTTAATTCCAAATTAAACTAATCTAAATCTATTGAATTCCAGAACAAAATTCAACCATGACTGATGTATTAACTTAACTAGCAAAAATGCAGAAAACGGTTAACTATAGTATTCATAGTAGATGTTTGCTATGGTGTAAATTTCTACTTTATGCAACCTCGAGAAAACTGTAACAATGACTTGTGGAAGGGACATTACGAAATAGTGGGAAAGGGGTCAGCTGTATTGTATCACTGGTCAGTTGTCAGAACTGGAGGTGAGTTAGAGGGCTGAACTCCCAATGATTCTGGTGATGTAAGACACAATAAGGTGCTCGTCTGCCATTACCCGACCAAAGAATACCCTTTAAAAGCAGCATTATGCAGGTTGTCTGAATTTCTGTGAGCACATATGTAGTGTGGAGTGATTAGAAATGATGTTTTTGTGCAGCGTGGCATCAGAGCTGTCAAATTATGACAGCTGTCAGTCGGTGCATTTCTGCGTATTAATACAGTTGTCATTTTGCTTGGTGATGTCATCAGGGGCACACCTGGGTGGTTCGAGCAGAAATGGTGTAAGGTTGGAAAGAAGTTTGTGGGAGCCTGAGGTGTGAGAATTTCACGATTTGTTCACAGAACTTCTGTCTATGAATGGTAAATATACTGTGGAATTATCAATAACAGATCTCTTCAAGTTTAATAGGAAATTATAATGGTCACATATGGAAAATGCAAATGTGGTCTGACTCCTGGCAATTATTTAGGAATGGCATGAGCATTTTTGTAATAAAAACTGTTTTGGTGGGAGGCTAGATATACAATCAGCCCTCAGATATTTAGGGAAGGAGAGCACTTTTTAAAGAAATTAAAGTTTTGGAACGTGCTATGGTGAGTCCTTAGGGGGTGTAGATTGATGTTTTCAGAGAGCCTCAACAGCTGAAAAATATTGAATGTTGAAAAATATGATTCAGCAGCACCCCTCCACCCAGTGGAGATATATAATATGATACAAATGTGGAGAAACAAGACAGCAAGTATCTCAAAGAATTGTCTGTCACACTTTGACAATGTTTGTTTGTGTCATTGCGTCCATTACCTGACTTCTTTATCCTCCCCACTTTGTACAATCAAATTGCCCTCCGTGGACCACTTAACATGGGTAATCTGCAGCCACAGAAACATTCACATTTAACATGGGTAATCTGCAGCCACAGAAACATTCACATTTAACACGAGTAATCTGCAGCCACTGAAACATTCACATTTAACACGGGTAATCTGCAGCCACAGAAACATTCATATTTAACATGGGTAATCTGCAGCCACAGAAACATTCACATTTAACATGGGTAATCTGCAGCCACAGATACATTCACATTTAACACGAGTAATCTGCAGCCACTGAAACATTCACATTTAACACGAGTAATCTGCAGCCACAGTAACATTCACATTTAACATGGGTAATCTGCAGCCACAGAAACATTCACATTTAACACGAGTAATCTGCAGCCACTGAAACATTCACATTTAACACGGGTAATCTGCAGCCACAGAAACATTCATATTTAACATGGGTAATCTGCAGCCACAGAAACATTCACATTTAACATGGGTAATCTGCAGGCAAAGAAACATTCATATTTAACATGGGTAATCTGCAGGCACAGAAACATTCATATTTAACATGGGTAATCTGCAGTCACAGATACATTCACAATTAACATGCGTAATCTGCAGCCACAGTAACATTCACATTTAACATGGGTAATCTGCAGCCACAGATACATTCACATTTCAACTGTTCACATGCCAAGTCTCTGTGAGTGATGGGTTAAAAAACCAAAAACATGTCTACAAAAAATATAATATTCATAATTTTGAAACATAAATCTAAACAGATCTTGCTTTTTTTTATATTTTTTTTCTTGTTATTATTTTATTCTTTCTTTTAATTTTTTCCTTCTGCCTGTTGGTACATGTTCTTACTTTATCATATAACACTGTCTACTAAAGAAATAATAGTGAAATTATAAAGCACGTGAAATCAAACTCAGAAGTAGAACTGGTCAGTTTGGACAGAAAGTGAACGAGCGTACCAGATTGCGTGTCAAAGTTTTTTGCAGCATCTCTTGTCCGGTGTCCATATTCCAGATCCGTATTGAATTGTCTCTTGATCCAGAACATAACTGTGTGTTCTCTGAACACATCACACAACAATTGATATACAGTCAAGCTACATGTGTGTGTGTGTGTGTGTGTGTGTGTGTGTGTGTGTGTGTGTGTGTGTGTGTGTGTGTGTGTGTGTGTGTGTGTGTGGTGTTGTGTGGTGTGTATGCGTGTGTGTGTGTGCATACATGCAAACATTGTGTCCACCTATATACCAGCGTAGTTATACAGAGTGTATTAACATTTTGCCTCTCAAGTACTCAATTTCATGTTTAACTATGTTTTGGTGGATGTGTTGTGTTGATTGTGTGTTGTGTTTGTTGTTTTGTCTGGTGATGCATACCATATATTAAATGGATATAAATGTTTTTTTCAGCCAAAACTGAATTTGTCTGAAAGTAGAGATTTGGAGATCGCTGACTTAATAGTAACTGACTTGACATTTGAAAATATGTGACTTATTAACATGTCTACAAAAAACTCTACATGATCACCATTATTTAACAGACAACTGTCACATATGTTTATTTTGATACTATTTTATCATGAGAATGTAATACCTTATTACTACATTTTGCAGTAAAGCCAGTACGTGACCAAAAGCATAAAAGTTGTTATACATGTGCATACTGTACTTTCTTGTTAGTTACCAGGTAGTTAGTTAGTTCGTTAATTACCTGGTAGTTAGTTAGTCTGTTGAAATAAAATGTGTAGTTTACTTTCACACATATTAGAAATAAAATATGCTGATAGGCATCTCCACTTATCTGAGGAGAATTCAGCCATTTCACCTCACTACCTCAGCCCCTTGATTAATTCCTCCCTACAGCCAGGTTTTTATACAGTTGTGATCACAGAGACACTGCACTGACCCACCTTTGTTTGGTGACAATGTTGTGACAACAAGATCGTGACCAGAGAACTGCATCACAGGCTCCCCACACCCCCCTCGCCACATGTTGATTAATGTGTCTCGGGACGCGCTTAATATCGCTTGTCGCTTCTCAGCATACGCGACCTGGTGGACATTCATAGAAACATAATTATATGCATCGTGACACAAAACACAGTTGCCGTAATTATTAAATGGTATCCACAAAAATAAAGTTCAGGCTTATAATTTGGACATTAGCGGTCTGAAACGACCCCTTAGGTCCTTACCGATGTGACGTCTCTCTTGTGACCAATCCACCGGTGTAGCACTTTGCCTTCCTTGAAGTTAAATAGTGCCACTGTCTGAAATTAGAAATAAAAACGAAACATGTCAGCCAGAACCATGATTTCGGATATCCACTGCATAAAAATATCAAGTACAGTCAACAGTATATATGTTTAGACTACTTCATATTGGATGGCAGCAATATATCTGTATGCAAGTATTCTTAAAGGATTGATTTACATTACAAAGAATTTGTGTTATGGAGAAGCAGTTTGTTCGCATTAGACAGATATAATCAAAGCATATGCTTTGATAAAATCATGGTGTGTGGTGTGTGTGCCTGTGTGTGCCTGTGTGTGTGTGTGTGTGTGTGTGTGTGTGTGTGTGTGTGTGTGTGTGTGTGTGTGTGTGTGTGTGTGTGTGTGTGTGTGTGTGTGTGTGTGTGTGTGTGTGTGTATGTATATGTGTGTGCCTGTGTATGTGTGTGTGTGTATGTATATGTGTGTGCCCGTGTGTATGTGTGTGTGCCCGTGTGTGTGTGTGCATCTGTTTGTGCATGCATGTGTGGGTGTATGTATGTATGTGTGTGTGCATGTATGTATGTGAGCATGTATGTGTATATATGTGTGTGTATGTGTGTGTATGTATGTGTGTGTGCATATATAGTGTGTGTATGTATGTGTGTGTGCATATGTGTGTGTGCATGTGTGTATGTATGTGTGTGTATGTGTGTATATATATGTATGTGTGTGCGTGTATGTGTGTCCCAGTGTATGTGGAAATGGCTGAAGGCCAACAAAGAAATGTATAAAAACCACTTCATTGAACTCCTATGATCCCAACAGAACATGAAAGTACTGACCTTGTCCTGGCTGCCGGACGCACATAAGCCTGGCCCAACGGCAGTGACAGTTGTAACAGGTTCTTGGTGCACAGGGGGGAAGAGGTGGAACTGTTCATCATCTCCCTCCCCTCCTCCGTAGGCCAAGTAGGCATCCCTGTGGAGATGACAAGCAGTACTGGGGTCAGGCACCCGTGTTTGTGCACACGTAAACTCAATCCACAGTCTAACCATGCACACCACTGAACTACAATTATAAAGATGTTTTGCTCCCCCTTTCTAACCATCCATTACCAGTCCAAAACAATTTATCCAATTTACTATTTCTTTACTAATATTTAGACTTTTTATTTACTTATTAGTCTTTTGTGTGGTACACTGTCAAAGGCCTTTTTTAAGTCCATGTATATAACATCTGTGTGATAGATATCTAGTATTGTTATTATAGTTGTAAAACTGTAGATCTGCCAGAAATAAAACCATACTGTTTTGGACTGAAAAGACCATTTTCTTTTATATAACTGGTAATGGGAGTTCTGATTTTTTTCCATGCATTTGCAGACAATGGTTGTTACACTTATTGGACGGTAATTACAGGCAATTTTTTATTTCCATTTTTGTAGATTGCTGATATTTTTGCATCCATCCAATCATGAGGAATGCAAGATGTTTTTTTTAATGATGTTTCAAATATTTTACACGGAGGGTGACAAATTACATCTGACAGCTCCATTAGTAGCCTAGATCCTATGTTTAAGTGCTTATTTCGTCAGGACCAGGTGATTTTATTACTAATGTTTTGTTTTAAAATTGATAATTTGTGTTTTAGTTATATTTAATTTATCCATTTCTGTTTTGTTTTTTACTGTGGGCATAGTTTGGAATAAACCCTGGGTGTTCTGTAGTAAAGACACTAGACTAGAGAAGTGTCCGCAAATATATTTGCTTTTTCTTCATCTTTAGTTGTTTGGGATTTTGTGTAATCTGTATTTAATTCCCCGATTCGGTGTTTGATTGTAGTTTTGGATTTATAGTATAGTATCTCCAGAATATTTTTGGGTTTTTCTTTGTCTGGTTTGCTCAATTTCGTTCAAACTCCTTTCGGAGCTTTCTCGTTAACGCTCTGAGTTTATTTCTACTTTTGCAGTATTCTAGATAATATTTTGTCCCATCCCTATTCCCTATGTATCTTGTCCATGGTCTATTGTTGCGTCTGACATACATGCCCTACGTATCCTTGGAAGACATATTGCTTGCCCTGAAACAGAACTGAAACTAAGATTTATTTAAAAACTAGTTCATATGTGGTTGTGTGCTGGATTGGTTGGTTGCGATGGGCGATAATGGGATAAGTTATATAAAAACCCGCTTTTTATCTTCGAACAAGAATACACATTTAAGTTTATTAAATATACATAAGTTGAACGTTTGTACCTGGTGTTCGTTTCCTTAGTTTTTCCAACAAGCTTCCCAATAACGCCAGAAAAACATCCGCTCATTTTAGCCAGCTGCTCCGACATCGACAGCCTGACGCTATTTTTCGGCGGGGTTAAAGGTCATGCTTGCAGCGCCGCTCCAAATCGTGTGACAGGAAAAAGCTAGTATAAGGGAAGGCGACTGCTGTTATGTTATGTTATGGTAAGTAAGTATAAATTATAAGAAATCCTTTACAGGTTTTAATGTCAGGCTGTTTGTCAAATGGGAGGTTACGTCAAGTCTATCCTTTCGTCACTGTGAGGTCGTGTTGAAGATGAAGTCGGTCCAGTGTAATGTAACTTTAAATTTGGGACATAATTCGTAAAAGGACAACAACACTGTCACTAGCTGTCCCACCAGTGGCACTGTCACTGCATGCTGATGGGTGACTGATCGACAGTGACAGGTAGCGCATGGGCCTGATGATAAGCACACAGGCAGTGACTTTGCTCAGTGCTGCGTTTTTGGCGATACTATTCAGTATTCTGAAAGTGAAACAGCCTGATCGACTAGCAGGTAGTTGTACGTATCTTGTATGATATCTCATAAAACACCAGTTCTACGTTAGTACATGCAGACAGCAGACAACTGTTCAGTGTCCTCTCATTGTGCAGTACCCTTAATCATAATGTTGCCAGCTAGGTCAACATCGTGCAGTACATATATTCTATGCGGTGTGCAATGTTTTGAAAAGTTTAATTTGTAGAAATAGTACGACGTATATAACCAATTTAAGTCAGCTATGTTTCCTGCTAGACGGAATCACCCGATGTTTGTGCCCGACTTGGGAAGAAGTACTCCTGTCCAGTTGATGCTTCATCAGCGCATGTGACAACAGCATCATTGCTCACGACTAAGCGAAGAAAACGACTTGTGTAAGTCTTGAAATGATCGATGATATGAGTAAAAAAGCAAAGCCAAGCAAGGTTAATGTTGCATAAGATTTTTTTATCCCAGACACAATTGTCAATACAGTCACTCGTACCCTAACGTGTATGAACCCTGCAAGCATTATGGTTACTCAACAGTAGTAAATTACTAGACTTCTAAAGTAAACATGCCAGCACTCAACCTATGAGTATATGTCTGAACTATTGCACTCATCTCCCACAAAAAAGTTTATTATAAATTCCAAAATAAGAACTGCATTACTATTCAACAAAACAGGAAAGTCTACTGCATGTGATCTGATACCTGATACTGACCACTGGTCACTGCCACTGACCCATGCAGTGGCATCTACCCATTTAGTATCAGCTGAGATGCCAGTAGCTTGTTGATTTTCCACATGCTTATCATCTGTCTGTACATTTATCAAATGTTTTGTCTTCAGACATTGCATAAAATATAACAAAATGCATTATAATAAATGTTTAATGCAACTCATTGAAATGGAATCCATTTAACACTTCAAAAACCTTTTCATGAAAAATATTTTAATTTTTTACTGACAAACATAAAAATGTAACATAGCATAGATGTATACTTTTAGTTGGCATTGAGAGCAAAGTTTAATTTAAACTTAATTACATGTTTTGTGGTGTATTTTGTTTGGTAAAAAATGTGTGTGTGTGTGTGTGTGTGTGTGTGTGTGTGTGTGTGTGTGTGTGTGTGTGTGTGTGTGT
Source organism: Ridgeia piscesae (assembly GCA_025642075.2). Lineage (NCBI taxonomy): Eukaryota > Metazoa > Annelida > Polychaeta > Sabellida > Siboglinidae > Ridgeia > Ridgeia piscesae. The sequence continues at coordinate 66,404 of JAODUO010001274.1, forward strand.
GTGTGTGTGTGTGTGTGTGTGTGTGTGTTGTGTGTGTGTGTGATAGTGTGTGTGTGTGTGTGTGTGTGTGTGTGTGTGTTAATGCTATAATATGTGTTAAATGTCGTCCCAGTCAATCCAGTGTTATACTATTAAAACGTAATTTCTGAAGTTTTTTCCCGACTGTTGATTCCAGGAAGATGGAGGAGAACACAGGGACCCTCCGCCCCCGAACTGCAGGTAGGTGGGAGGGTGAGAGGGAGCCGACTGGGGCGTACAGAGTCTACGTGCTGGCACTACTGTCCACTACCTACCTCCTCAACCAGCTTGACCGGTTCATGTTGTCTGTGGTCACTCGACCCATGGCTCAAGACATCCACTACGGCGATTTAGGTTGTGTGGCCAACAACAGCCGCCAGAAGATGCACCACACAGCCTGCAATGCCACGGACAAGTTGGCGTAAGTTGGCTGAGGGGGTCAGACCACAGTTAACATTTGTGTGGCGTTAAAGAAAAACACAGTACACTGTACACAGAAAGTGGTGGTGTTTGAAATTTGAAAAAATCTATTAACTGACTGTGGGCATGTAGTATGTTGAATGATAGAATGTATTGACATTGAAATTACGCATTTTTGGAAGTGTGTAGTCGACTAATTGTTAGAGTAATTTTTATTCACACAGCACATGGTTTAAAAAAACTCAAAAAACACCACTTTCCATGACCCACACCTATTTTCTCTGCGCAGATGTTCAGCCATCACAGATGCCAGAGGGAGCCACCTGTGTGCGTGGAATTACACCGGTCAGGGGATGGAATACCAACTTCTGATTGGTCCAATCTTCATTGTTGTCTACACGCTCTCTGGCATACTGGTCAGCTTTGCTGCTGACCAGTACAGCCGAAAGGGTTTTCTAGTGGTCAGTCTGATGTTCTGGTCACTGATGACCGTTCTGACCGCTGAGGTGAAGACATACTGGCAGCTGGTTCTAGTTCGACTTGGTCTGGGCATTGGGTAGGTAAAATCATGATTTCTGGTCATGATGTATTACAGTTCATCATGTAGATGGCTTCTGAATTCAGGGAGATTCTTGTGCTTGAATCACTGGACCGTGACTGGAGTTATGGCAGACAGAAAGAGCACATCAACACAAGGGTCTCATTCACCTGTGGGTGAACACTGAGTGAACATTGAGTGAACATTGAGTGAACACTGAGTGAACACTGAGTGAACACTGAGTGAACATTGAGTGAACATTGAGTGAACATTGAGTGAACATTGAGTGATCACTGAGTGAACATTGTGTGAACATTGTGTGAACACTGAGTGAACACTGGGTGAACACTGAGTGAACACTGGGTGAACACTGGGTGAACACTGAGTGAACACTGAGTGAACACTAAGTGGACACTGAGTGAACACTGAGTGAACACTGTGTGAACACTGGGTGAACACTGGGTGAACACTGGGTGAACACTGGGTGAACACTGTGTGAACACTAAGTGGACACTGAGTGAACACTAAGTGAACACTAAGTGGACACTGAGTGAACACTGAGTGAACACTGTGTGAACACTGAGTGAACACTGAGTGAACACTGAGTGAACACTAAGTGAACACTAAGTGGACACTGAGTGAACACTGAGTGAACACTGTGTGAACACTGAGTGAACACTGAGTGAACACTGGGTGAACACTGAGTGAACACTGAGTGAACGAGCATCACAACATCACAGTCAAAGATGTCACAGTGCTTACCAGAGAGAAGACCTTTTGACAAAGAAAGATCACCAAAGCCATTATAATTTGAGAAAGGTGTCCAGCAATTAACAACCAAACTGGCTACAGACTTCTCATGACGTATTGTCACATGACAACAGGAAGTGATTCCAAATAGTGGTATTAAAAGTACTAAGTCTCCGCACCAAGATGGTGCTGAAAGTTCTGTATGAGTTATTGTGAATTAGGGACCTACCCCCCAGGGTAGGTCAGCTTGGGAATTTAACCAACGGGAAGCACTTCAAAGATATTTATATTTTATGTGAGTGGCATTGACAAACCAACTTTGGATGTTTGTAGAGAGGCTGGGTGCACCCCATTTGCTACATCGCTGTTGGCTGACTACTTTGACGAGGGATATCGAGCATCTGCCCTTGGGGTGTATAACTGGGGTATCTACGTTGGCTTCAGTCTTACCTATGCAATCGGAAACTTTGTCACTGACGCAAACCTTTTTGGACAGGTGAGGAACTTGTTAATTGACATTACATGTTCATTGTGTACAACTTCTTTGGATGTTACCTGATAAATTACATTAAGAATCACATTGTATTGAAGTATTAATGTGGAAGTGAATGTGGTGTTAGGCTGTTAGATAAGATGTTAAAAATGCATTTTGTAAACCAAATTTCTCACTTGGAATGGGTCTAATGCTAAATTGGAACTTATACTGATATATTTATTCATCATTATGGTTACTGTCTGTGCCAAAAATAGCATAGTGACATTTAGATAGTATTACATTTTAAAGAAGGTAATTGATCAATATCAAAAAGTTGATACATGTAATTTGTTATATTTTAAAGCGCCATGTGTAATTCTGTTTGTTGCATTTCAAAAATGTGTATGTATCATATGGTTGATCGCTGTCGGACATTAATAACGTCTCTAGACAATTAAAAATAGTTTCATTCGCTGATTCACTTTTAAGTCCCATATATCAACATTTCATATGTTAACATATGTATGATTTTTTACATTCCAATAATGCATAGATATCATTACTAGATGTAACATGTGAAAAATTCATGTGGGGATACTGGCTAAGAACATTTCTTCGATTGATCTCTTTAATTGTTTAGTTGGCAGGATCTGACGTATTTTGTGGAATTTGCAGGGATGGCGTTGGGCGTTCTACATCAGTGGGTGGCCGGGCATATTCCTCGCTGCTCTCATTATGTACTCACTGCGTGAGCCACGCAGGAGAACAGCAAGACAGGATGGAGATGTGACCTACAGGAAGAGTGTTTACAGCAGGGGTGAACGACTTGGCTGGTGTGAGAGGCTGGGTGACATCCTGCAGCCATTCACCCAACCCTCTGTCTTACTGCTCTGTCTGGCCGGCAGTGTCAGGAACGCAGGTGATATATTAATAAAAAGTACTTGATTTATGTCTCACAATCCAAAGAAAACTTCTGCATTTACAACACTTGACAGGGGTCACATGAATACGGCACAAAATGTGCCATGTGACGACCACGTAACAATACTTTTCTTTTTGTTTGCTTATGTAGAATGTAATGTTGTTTTTGCGAAATAAAATTTGATTTGATTTATGCTAAAGAATAAATAAAATTATACAAAGAATCCTTAACTAGCAAAGCTGTATCTCGCATAGGAAGTTTTGTAGAAGATAAAGTGCCACTGGTAGTTATATGACTAAATAAATAAATTAATAACTATTTGGAGTTGGAGTAATACCAAAATAAGGTAGTCAGTAAACTTAATATAAATATAAATTTGAAGCAGGCTTTTCATGTAATCATCATAATTCTAACTGCATTTTGTGCCATTTCAAAGTAGTTACATAATGGTTTGTGTGTGTCTGTTGTATCGTTGGTGACTGTTGATCTCTGTCCTCTGCCCTCTACACCAGCGGGCTACGTGTGGGCCTACAACACACAGCTCTACTACCAGAGTGTAGGTGAGACCACTGCTACGATTGGCTCCTACATGTCATGGATTCCACTGCTAGGTGGCAGCATAGGTGTCATTCTCGGCGGATTCATATCGGACAGAATCGTCAGGCGAATCGGGCCTCGGGGACGACTTATCGTGCTGACTATCAGCCAGGTGATGTCTGTGATGTGATCTCTGTTGTATAATTCATGTTGTTTGCTACGTGAGTTTGCAAGATCCAAAGAAATTGTTTTTCTCAAATATTTTGTATTTGTACTTGTTTCATTCATGTTTTTTTGTTCTGTAAGTTGCTAGATCCCAAGAAAATAATAATCCAAATACCGGGTATTTGAAACGTAAATATTTCTGTGACTCATACTGCTAATAAATGGACTTATGATTAATATGAAGTTACCATAAAAATGGCAGTTTATTCGTTTAAAGAAGAAACTGCTGACATTGCGTTATGGAAATATGATGGTTCTGCTTGTACTCACCAGGTGTCAGCAGTGCCATTTGTGGCGGGGGCGCTGTACTTGGACCCACCCTATGCCTACCTCTCCCTCCTGCCAGGCTATATCATAGGTGGGTGATACATGTAAATTCTGGCCCTTTGTCAGAAATAATTTTTTGTCCGTCTTGAACTAATCAAAAGTGTGCCTTTTAGCACGAAAACAGGTTGCATAGAAGCAGTGGTTCTTGCAGTACTAATGTGTGAACAAAGATCGTATGTAAACGCATCCATGTCAGAACATGAACAAATAGTTAGGCTCATACTGATAAATGTCAGAACAAAGACCTTTAACCCTTTCAGTGCTACAGCACTCAGATGCTGTGATCACTGAATACTGCATTCTCAATGATATGACATGAAAATTGACTGCATCACTTCAACTCAAGATTTTGGCTGCAGTAACGCTTTTTATCAATAGGAATGTCATACATATTCTGAAAGTGAATACTCAACAAGTAATGTAGTTAGAATATATTTTAGTTTCATAATGACACAATAGTTAGACCAAATAGTTACTTGCAGGTTTGTGTCTGTTGGTAAAACTTATAAAGTCTTATTGCTGGGATTATTTATTATTGATCGTCACCGGTTATGTTGAACAAATTACATAACTAATATTCTAAAAACAATCCATCTAAGTAAGTGGTTACTTGGTAAATCCCCATCAATGACAAGTAATATTGCCTGCCATTACTGCAGTCAAAAATGTTTGCAGTCAGTTACACAAAAACGAACAAATCATTAACAAATTCAACAGGGCAATAACTCACACACGTAAACACATACACACACACACTCACACACCACGCATACACCACGCACACACACATGCACACACACACACACACGCACACACACACACACACACACACGCACACACACACACACACACACAACACACACACATGCACACATACATACTGACACACACGTACGCACGCACGCACACACACACACAACACACACAGTGACCTTATCGTTCACAATCCAACACTGACACACACGATGCACACTACATACTGACACAGTCTGCACTGCAAGCAACTTACCACAGCCTACATGAAGCTGACACAGCCAGTCCACGCACTCACGAGTGGGTCCATGCAACAGAGTAACCTGGTTTGGGTGTGCGGTGAGCTGTAATGAGACTGCGGACTTCCTCCGTCGCTGTTTATCTGTTCATCATCTCAAACGTGGGAGGCAACGTGCCATTGCTTGTTCCAGTCCTCATGACAGCCTTTGACCACAGCGGCTTCCATGGTGGCCACAGCCTCAGAGGTGGGTCCATAGCAACAGTATTTAACCTGGGGGTCATTTGAGCATTTTAGGTGGGAAAAGTTTGCATTTTAAAGTCAGTCAGCTTAGATATGTATATCAATACGTTAGACATGTTTCATTTCACTGTTTGATCTTACGTTATAGGTTGTGAAGCCAATGCATAGTTAATGTTATATTTTACAAATGACACTGTACTCGCTGATATGTCATAATTGTGTTAATGTAATTGATTTATTGAAATATTTATAGTTATTTAACATTTTCTGATGTTGTATCGTGTGATTGAACTCGGTCGATCTCCTCCTGCAGCCGCACTTTATGTCCTCTACCCGGGCTTGTATCTGCTCGGTGCTGCCCTCTACTTCGTCACACTCATTGTGCTGCAGTGGACACTGTCACGAGAACGACACACCGGCTACACGCCAATAAATGGCAGCACTTCCAACACATGAACCATGTGTAATTGAAGACTGAAATGCAATAATAATCAACATTCTCTCAGTGGCAGTTACGGACTTGTTACGTCCAAAAAATGTGTTATTTCGTGTCAACTCTGTTATTATAAATGTAAGGATGTTATTACAATTTTCAGTGTGTTATTATAAATATAAGAATGTTATCGCGTGTTGTTACAACTGTGTGTTGTACAGTTGTGTTTAATTAGCTCTTGAGCTGATTTATGTTGGTGTATGTTTGAAACGACAGCATTTGTTGTGTTATCCAAGTAGCCACAAGTACCCGGGGGTCTCTATGTTATCCACAGTCTAGACACTACATATGTCTCTAGTCATCATTTTGCTTGTTTGTATGACTAGCATGTAGTCAAATAGAAGAGCCTTTAATGTTTAAGTGATTCCTTGTTTCGTCTTGTAAGTATGATGGCACATCTGCGTTAAAATCCACAGCCATCTTATGGGACTCCCAGATATTAGCATAGTCTGTGGGAATCCCACAAATACCCCATAAAATTGATGCAAATTTTGAAGGTACATTGCATACTGCCTACAAAATTGTGTGTTGTAACTTTAATATGTCTGTAACAGTATTTATATTTTGAAAGTTTCCAACACAAATTTTTTTCAAATGGTAGACGAATAGAGTTTCAAAACAAGCTTTTTGGTAATGTTGCCGACTTGGGCTCAGTTAACTGCAATACCCTTTGATGTTCAATGTTGCCCCAGTCTCACCCATTCAATACAGTAAACTTCCAGTTACAAATTACTAGTTCGAAAAACCAACTGTCTTGCTTTAATGGTTCAGATAAATAATTTTATCTACACTAATAATTCAGTGAGTTACATGTTGTTAATACTTAGTTTGCGCAATAATAAAACATTAGTTATACATTGTTTACAGCAGGTTATACTGTGTGTGTGAATATGCTGTTTTATCAGTTGTTTCTGTCAGTTATCATCAGTGCCATGGGGTCATTGAGTTAGCCAGCATATCTTGGTCAGTCTACATCACTGCAAAAATTGTTCTTGGTCTCCACAAGTTCTAAGTATTTGTAAAGTCAGTAGCATCTACTGCATTTTTAAATAACCACATGGTAGAATTTAGTAGGGATGACTAGAAGATAGGAATGGAATATTTTAAGTTTCCTGGTGCTTCAAGACGGCCATACACCTATTGGAGCAGAAGTGTTAAACATATACAACACACATGGCTACTTTAACACTTCTGCTCCAACAGGCGTATGGCCAACTAGAAGCACCAGGAAACTTAAAATATTTCATTCCTATCTTCTAGTCATCCCTACTAAATATACTACATACATGGCTACTTAATCAAGCTTACATGTATTAAAAAAGGTTTGGTATAAGAATTGATACATATCTACTGAAAATTAGATACAGGAGTGGTACCACTCGGTTTTAGTCATGGTTGCATTTTACTTGTGTAGCATTCCAAGAGTTGACAAAGCAGGCTAATGCTTGGTGTAAAATATGTTTAATTATGTCATATACATTATAGAACGGTGCTACATTATTTTAAGAAGCCAGTTGACAGTGAGACTGGTACTGTTATGTACAATATATTCAGTGTATTAATGTGTATTTTATAAATAAATAATGTTTAAAATATCTGAAACATTTCTGGATTCAGTCAATGTGAAGACACATGTGAACACGTCTCCACTGTCCTGGTTCCACTGATGACCCAGTAAGATGGACGGGTGCTCATATTTTCCCGCCATTCTGCAGTAACTTCAGCAGTGGCGTAGCCAGGATTTTTGCATACGATGGGACCATCCGACAACCAAGCAAATTGTATTATATATATATATATATATATATATAATTCAAACCCAGCTCGCTTAAAATGAATACCGACATGACAGCCAAGTTCACTTACCAATTTTGGTGGCAGTTCAGCAAAACCATTACACTATTAAAAAGACATGAACCCATTACCCTAACATTATATCCGCCTACCACATTCCTCACGCTACATCTCCCAAACCTGCTGACAGAGACCATGACAAATATCAACATGTAGTCACTCTGATGAAACAATAATTAAACATACATGATGTTGCATTGGCATTCAACCAGTAACTTCACAACATGTAATGTTGCATGTTACAATTTATAAATTCATGATAGGAAGTGGCATTTTCCCAGTACAAAATCCACTAGATTAATTGCTTTGATTACAATGACGATTACAGCTGGTGCAAATGCTTGGAGTATAGTCAAAGGGGCGATAGGAGACAGACCTACTGCCAATTGTTCTCTCACTAACTTCGTATTTATAGCCTTGACCACTGTCCACTAGTCACATCCTTACTGTTCTCACCTGTCTCGGGCTGCTGTTTCATCTTGCCACCATCCTCATCTAGCTGGCAATATACATCTACTTCATATTATCTTATCGCCTGATGAACGTATCTGTTTGCTGCTTTCTTCTGACCATGTGTGGGTATCAGCCTTCATTCGATTATTTTCTGTTTCCTTGATCTTTACTATTTCTATCCGGGTTTCCTCTGTGTGTGAGTGAGTGTGTGTGTGCATGCATGTGTGCGTGCGTGTGTGCGTGCGTGCGTGCATGTGTTCAGAATCAGTATTCCCAATATCCATCACAGGACACAAACATCTGCTCTGCCAACAAGACAACATTCAACCATATGTGGTTAACAAAACGTCTCACAGAAAATACAACACAAACAAATGCAATGATGCAAATTTTATTAATCACAAACACATCTTGAATAAATAATGTATAGATATGTATGGATACAAATGTTTCCTGAAATTGTACAAAAATAGAACTATGATAAAATATATTATCTTGGATTAGCAAAAATTTTGATTAAATAGAATATAATAAACATCAGACAATTAAACCAACTTTATATTATCACAAATTCCACCAAGTAATTCAACCAGTGCATAACATGGAATATGAATTGTAACACTTCATCCATGTAAACCCAATGACAAAGAAACCGTAAAACTGTTAAATGAGTCCTTTCATATCTTGAATAATTATTCTTATACAAAACTTCATTAATCATAAATGCCTCCTGAATATATAATTCAGTTATAAGAAACCACTGAAATATGAATATGTGCATCACTGCATCTCCTGATAAAATATTCCACATCACACATAAATATCCCCGCAACCATAATAAAAAACCAGGTATATACGATGTGGCCTGGCCAGTATATCATCCATTTGAATTTTAGAAATCACGTATGGCTACAATACAAATGTAATCTATAATTGTGTTATTATTCATCAAATTCATAATTTTCACAATTTAGGCATTATAAGTTAATTAAATTATAGTACAAATACAAAATAAATGTGTTTTATTACAATGTGTCTTAGAAATCATGATGCATACCGAGTAGATATTAATGCCAACAGACCAAAGGTGAAATATTCCAAACAGTAGTAATTTTATAACTATGATAATAAACCTATAACTTTATGTAGTTTGAGCACGTCTCACATATTCAACCAAATATAGCTGAATGTAATCATTGTACACCATAAAATCCACTCACTAATGTGTATCTAGGACCAAGACAACTTTGAACCAAGACAATCACTGCCGCACACTCCCGATACACCATGCTGGTGCAGTTTGTTTCAAGTTCATCTTTCCTTTGCTATTTTGGCACTTTCTGAATTAGCAATATCCACCAGCGACTGTTTTGTCAGATAATCTAAACAATAAGTTAATTACGTCATATATCAAGCAAACACACGCACAATGGAAAGATTCTTAAAAGGAGTATTCACCCAAAGAAATTACATATTTTTTAAAGAGATTTTACACAAATATGCAGTGTTTGTTTCAGTACAGATCCATTTATGTTGCATTAATAAAGAACTGCTAGTTGTTGCAAACGCAAATTTCTGGTTTCTACATGTTGGTGTCCGAGAATGTGCCATAGTTTTTGGGTGAATGTGCATAAAACCCCAAGAAAATCATTGTAGTGTACGCAATTCAAACCATATCAACTCTTTGATATTTAAAAGCTTTCTGAATTGCAACAATCATCAAAGTTGTTTATGCCGTGTAACAGAAACTCTGATAAGCAGTTGTACTTATACCCGCAAGAAATGGGCATATATAGTTGATGATTCTGCTATGTTGTAACCTTCATTAAGGTTGCCATGCCAACAATGTTGACAATGGCAATATATGTGGACTGCATTACTAAGGCAGCATGACATCTGGTAGATCAAACATTCCCACATGTAAGTCTAAAAACAATAGTTAGGTGCTTGAATTTTAACAAAATATACAATTGAATGTCTAACATCAAACATGTTCATCATCTACTCTTTGATGGTTTGATGGACCTTTTATTAGGCAACAAATTACAAAATTAAGCTATGTAACATTGAGAAATAATTCCAGAACTATAGTAAGTTGCTGCAATCAATGTGTTCCTGTTATTTTCAATCTAATACCTCTTAACTATTTATCTAGCATAACATCTGGATATATCACACCATTCCAAAACACTGCTGAGCAATGTTGTCATTTCCAGTAATATTTCGACCAAATATATAGCCCTAGCAACCATTTCACCATTACAATGTGCAAATTCACTCATGTTGCAAGTGCATTAAGCCAAATAAAATCCATAAAAACACCACAGCACAAGTGACCTGTTGATAACCGATTTATGTTTTGATTTCTTTAAACTTTGCCAGTTTATTCCATCCAAGGAATTCACCTAAAACCATGACATTGTGGTAATAGAAGGTTTCATACACCGTGTTTCTGTTTCTCTAATCGTTTCCCTCTGTAATATTTTATTGTGTAAAAAAATCAAAATCAGTAATATTTTGACTGCATTACAATTATGACTAGAACTGTTATTTGTAGCATCATAAAAACCTAAATCACACCTCTGGTGGCATCGGTCATCAACAGGTCAATGTACTGCATTCCTCCAGTCCGTGTCCGTTCCAAGGTCGATGTAGTCCGGTCTATGTTCATCCATCACAAGTTGTATTACCAAGTCTTGTTCCTGTTTCAGGCGAGGGTCGCTGTAGTCCACCATCCATCAAAGGCCAGCTGTGCGTCTGCTCTTCTTCCATTGTCACACACGGCTACAACATGGAACACACCAACATTTCTTTACACGTTAATCAACACTTGATAAAGTTGCTCAAGACAAAATCTCATTGTTATTTTTTTATTATTAAGGCCCAGTATAAACACTCCGTGTATAGACAACTCACAGGTGATTTTTCTCATACTATTTTATTGTTATAAATATATATTTTATCTTTTTAATTATTTTCTATTTTAAATTTATATTGTTGTGCAGTGCTTCAGTCCACTATGCCGGATGTAGTGCTTAATGAATACAGTAAGTATTATTATTATTAAACATGTACCAACTGTAATTAAGTTCACTGTAACACCGCACGTTTAACAAAGATTACAGGGAACAGTTGTTCGCAATATGAAATATTTTGTCAATGATTGTTCCCAGCTATATACATATACAGTCTTGTTTAAGCCATTCCACTAAACATAAGTCGCGTTGTTCACTCACCAGGGGGACTGGTGAGAAACGTCACTTCAAGTGAGTCACGCTGCCGGGCACATTGGCTCTGAAGCTATCGAGGTTCTCAGCATCCCTCTGGGTCAGGATCCTATCCTCATCATCGACGCTGTGAGTGTCACCGTCATCGTCACCGATGCCAAGCACCTTGTAACGACTGTCTTCGCTACTGTCGGCGACCTTGTTCGACCTCTTGAAGATGTAAATGACAACAACGACGACGACGATGATGGCCACCAAACCTCCCACCACTGAACCCACAATGACACCTGTCTTGGACGATGACGCTTCCTCTGTAACCAAAGCACATGTCCAGTGAACAGTCCCTCTATATCAAGCATAGATAAACACATAACGCAAGAATTATACCCAATAATATAATATAATAATAATCCATTTTAATATCTAACCACTGCCAGGTATAATTTGATGATAGCAAAACATTTGAATTTGTAAACAAATCTACTCTTTCAACAGAGCAGTAAGAGCATCAGTGCAGTGTGTATAAAGACTCAAACAAGAGGTCAGGCTTCTGCAAATTTGTCAAAGATAGACTAATTTAGTAATAATAATAATAATAATAATAATAACATTTATATAGCGCCATAAATCTGGAAATATCCATTCGGAGGCGCTGTATATGAGTATGTATACATGATAAAATACATAAAATATAAAAACAAAAATTAATAGTAATAAATAATAAAATAAATAAATTAGGTAAAGATAATTATAAAAATAAATGGTATATTGATAATAAAATAATGAGTATGACATTATGTAAAATTAATGTAAAACATGTACAAGATAATAAATAGGTAAAATTAAATTAAAAATTAAATAAACTGACAGGTGTCTATACTTCATATACAGCCCGGAATAGGTGGGTTTTCAATAGTCTTTTAAAAGTCACGATGCAACCGGTAGTAACATAAAAGATGCATTAATAAATGATTTACCAATACTTAGACAAGGCATGTTTAATAAAAAGATAATTATATTGGTATTAAAAACCTAAACAAACTTAATACTCAAAGAAAAAACATCTGTATGAGTGCATTCTTTAATAGAAAGTGTATTAATTGTCTACACTACAACAAAGTTTGTATCGGCACAAAGCCAATCACTATCAAAACTTCACAACAAAAGAATAGTGCTTTATAAACGAGTCATAGCATCAGTATAAGAACATGACAGACAGTATAAGAACATGACAGTTAGTGTTGCGACTTACACCATTGGTGTATGTTTAGTTCACATTGTAGCCAAGTCTACACATCATTAATGCCTTCATATTAATAGTTACTAGGTATTATATTCACAAGCTGCATGGGATGCAGTGTCTTGAGACAGAACAATGCACAAGTTAGTAAAAGAAGCACTAGTTGTAACAATGCACAAGTTAGTAAAAGAAGCACTAGCTGTAACAATGCACAAGAAAGCACTAGCTGTAACAATGCACAAGTTAGTAAAAGAAGCACTAGCTGTAACAATGCACAAGTTAGTAAAAGAAGCACTAGCTGTAACAATGCACAAGTTAGTAAAAGAAGCACTAGCTGTAACAATGCACAAGTTAGTAAAAGAAGCACTGGCTGTAACAATGCACAAGTTAGTAAAAGAAGCACTAGCTGTAACAATGCACAAGTTAGTAAAAGAAGCACTAGCTGTAACAATGCACAAGTTAGTAAAAGAAGCACTAGCTGTAACAATGCACAAGTTAGTAAATGAAGCACTAGCTGTAACAATGCACAAGTTAGTAAAAGAAGCACTAGCTGTAACAATGCACAAGTTAGTAAAAGAAGCACTAGCTGTAACAATGCACAAGTTAGTAAAAGAAGCCTAGCTGTAACAATGCAAAAGTTAGTAAAGAAGCGCTAGCTGTAACAATGCACAAGTTAGTAAAAGAAGCACTAGCTGTAACAATCACAAGTTAGTAAAAGAAGCACTAGCTGTAACAATGCACAAGTTAGTAAAAGAAAGCGCTAGCTGTAACAATGCACAAGTTAGTAAAAGAAGGCTAGCTGTAACAATGCACTAAGTTGATGAACGCTGCTGTAACATTGGCTCTAAGTTATAAGAGGTTCTCAGAAAAATCCCTTGGGTAAAAGGATCCTATCCTCATAAATCGACGTTGTGAAATGTCACCGCTCGTCACCGATGCCAAGTTGTAACAGACTGCACTTGTTTAACAATGGCACCTTGTTAAAAACCTTTTGAAAAATGTAAATTGACAACAAGACTACGAACAAGGGCCCCCAAACCTCAAAAAACCACTGTAACAATGCACAAGTTAGTAAATAAACGCTCCTCTGTAACAAAGCAAAATGTCCAGTGAAAAAAGCCCTCTGAAATCAAGCAAAAGATAAAAAAACAAAAGCGCAAGAAATTATAAAAAAGCACTATAATAATAATCCAATTTTAAAAATATTTTAACCACTGCCGGGTTTATAATTAGAAGCAAAAAAATTGAAAGTTGTAAAAAATCACTCTTTAACAAGCAGTAAGAGTAAAAGAAGCAGTGTTTTAAAAGACTTAAAAAAAAGGCGGGCTTCTGCAAAGTTAGTCAAAGAAGACTAATTGTAATAATAAATTAGTAAAATAATAGTTTAAAAATTTAAAATAGCGCCATAAACGGGTAAAATCCAAAATTAGAAAAGGCCCGCTGTAAAAATGAATTTTATAAAAAAATACTGTAAAATGCACAAGAACAAAAATACTAGTAATAAATAATAAAATAAAAAATTAGGTAAAAGATAATTATAAAAAAAGCTGGTATATTGATAATAAAATAATGAGTATGACATTAGTAAAATTAATGTAAAACATGTACAAGATAATAAATAGGTAAAATCAAATTATAAAAGTAAATAAACTGACGGGTTTGTAAAAAACTTCATATAAAAAGCCCAATTGGGTGGGCTATTCAATGCACAATTTAAAAGCACTAGCTGCAACCAATTTAGAAAAAACATAAAAATGAAAATTAAAGAAAAATGATTTAAACAATACTTAGAACAAGGCGCTGCTGTAATAAAAAGATAATTATATGGTATTAACAATCCTAAACAAACTCTAGTTTAACTCAAAGAAAAAAACATCTGTAACAATCTTTAAAAATAGAAAGTGTATTAATTTTTAACAAAAAAAGTTTGTAAACGGCAAAAAATGCCAATTAGTAAAAACAATCACAAGTAAAAGAATAGTGCTTTAAAAAACAAAGCATAGCAAATAAAATTTATAAGAACATGGAAAAAGACAAGGGTTAGTGTTGCGACTTAACCTTTGGTTAGTAAAGACACATTGAAAAGCCAAGTTAAAAAAAACACATTAAAAATGCCTTAAAATTAAAGTTACTAGGTATTAATTCACAAGCTGGGGGTAAGCAGTGTTTTAGCTGAACAATGCACAAGTTAGTAAAAGAAGCACTAGTTGTAACAATGCACAAGTTAGTAAAAGAAGCACTAGCTGTAACAATGCACAAGTTAGTAAAAGAAGCACTAGCTGTAACAATGCACAAGTTAGTAAAAGAAGCACTGGCTGTAACAATGCACAAGTTAGTAAAAGAAGCACTAGCTGTAACAATGCACAAGTTAGTAAAAGAAGCACTAGCTGTAACAATGCACAAGTTAGTAAAAGAAGCACTAGCTGTAACAATGCACAAGTTAGTAAAAGAAGCACTAGCTGTAACAATGCACAAGTTAGTAAAAGAAGCACTAGCTGTAACAATGCACAAGTTAGTAAAAGAAGCACTAGCTGTAACAATGCACAAGTTAGTAAAAGAAGCACTAGTTGTAACAATGCACAAGTTAGTAAAAGAAGCACTAGCTGTAACAATGCACAAGTTAGTAAAAGAAGCACTAGCTGTAACAATGCACAAGTTAGTAAAAGAAGCACTAGCTGTAACAATGCACAAGTTAGTAAAAGAAGCGCTAGCTGTAACAATGCACAAGTTAGTAAAAGAAGCACTAGCTGTAACAATGCACAAGTTAGTAAAAGAAGCACTAGCTGTAACAATGAACAAGTTAGTAAAAGAAGCACTAGCTGTAACAATGCACAAGTTAGTAAAAGAAGCGCTAGCTGTAACAATGCACAAGTTAGTAAAAGAAGCACTAGCTGTAACAATGAACAAGTTAGTAAAAGAAGCACTAGCTGTAACAATGCACAAGTTAGTAAAAGAAGCGCTAGCTGTAACAATGCACAAGTTAGTAAAAGAAGCACTAGCTGTAACAATGCACAAGTTAGTAAAAGAAGCACTAGCTGTAACAATGCACAAGTTAGTAAAAGAAGCACTAGCTGTAACAATGCACAAGTTAGTAAAAGAAGCACTAGCTGTAACAATGAACAAGTTAGTAAAAGAAGCACTAGCTGTAACAATGCACAAGTTAGTAAAAGAAGCACTAGCTGTAACAATGCACAAGTTAGTAAAAGAAGCACTAGCTGTAACAATGAACAAGTTAGTAAAAGAAGCACTAGCTGTAACAATGCACAAGTTAGTAAAAGAAGCACTGCTGTAACAATGCACAAGTTAGTAAAAGAAAGCACTAGCTGTTAACAATGCACAAGTTAGTAAAAGAAGCACTAGCTGTAACAATGCACAAGTTAGTAAAAAAAGCGCTAGCTGTAACAATGCACAAGTTAGTAAAAGAAGCGCTAGCTGTAACAATGCACAAGTTAGTAAAAGAAGCACTAGCTGTAACAATGCACAAGTTAGTAAAAGAAGCACTAGCTGTAACAATGCACAAGTTAGTAAAAGAAGCGCTAGCTGTAACAATGCACAAGTTAGTAAAAGAAGCGCTAGCTGTAACAATGCACAAGTTAGTAAAAGAAGCACTAGTTGTAACAATGCACAAGTTAGTAAAATAAGCACTAGCTGTTTATTAACACTACGCAGTAGCATAAAACCTTACCTCCAGTTGTATCTGGAATAAAATACAACATGATTAATTATGAGAATAATGTGGCAATCAAAAGGTTTCCTCAGACTGACACTGTAAAAAATGCCCAACATGATTAATTATGAGAATAATGTGGCAATCAAAAGGTTTCCACAGACCTGACACTGTAACTATGCCCCAGGTAGATGATTAATTATGAGAATAATGTGGCAATTGAAAGGTTTCCACAGACCTGACACTGTAACTATGCCCCAGGTAGATGATTAATTATGAGAATAATGTGGCAATCAAAAGGGTTTCCACAGACCTGACACTGTAACTATGCCCCAGGTAGATGGAAAGGTGAATAAAGGTCACGTCTGGACGGCTGATGCAAAATGAACTGAGAAGAACGACTTATAAACTGTCTGGGGCACATTCCAATGTCTTGTCAGATGCATCCCCATCCAGCATTTACATTGTTACTTCAACTATCAAATCATGAATAATGTTATTGTGGTTCCTAGTTCCTACTTATTTCCAGTGCTCAACAACATCATATTAACCGACTCGTCTGTATAATTATATTGTGGTTACAATGGTCTAATTCATTCAACTAGTCAGCCTTTTTTCTAGTATGTTGGCAGCCAGGTTTTTACACCAAATATTTTGCCTGCCCAGCATCGAGCTCAGGATGGCAACTGGCCAGGTGAATGTGCTGACCACTATGTTCTTCCATGCATAGTACCATACTACTTTAAATCAATTATATTATT
The DNA here is from genome assembly GCA_025642075.2 of Ridgeia piscesae. Lineage (NCBI taxonomy): Eukaryota > Metazoa > Annelida > Polychaeta > Sabellida > Siboglinidae > Ridgeia > Ridgeia piscesae. The sequence goes on from JAODUO010001274.1 coordinate 83,545, forward strand.
ATCCATAAAATATATAAAAGCAAGCTTTTTTGTAATAAATGAATACACATTTAGATGTACGTCTTTTTATTAACATGTTAAATCATACCAGTAAATAAAGTTTACATGAATATATTCTTGCATTAGTTCATATCGACAGAATACAATAACATCTTCACATCTTCACACCTTCACGTAACTTTTGGAGTCATTCTGTCTCAAGATCCCTCAGGTAAAATACTGTGTGCTGTCTCAGAGCCCCCAGTTTTGTCACAAAATGAACATGATTTGATTTACCAGATCGTATTTTACAGATCAATGGTACACTGGATTTTCAGGTTTTTTTTAGCAGGCACACAAAGGAAACTGAGTCTTACCTGGCACATCAGTTGTGACTGAAATAAATAAAAAAGAAAATTACTTCAAACTTCATGGCTTGGCCTTACAACACATGAACAAAGTTGTCATTGCAACCAATAATTATTCTCAAGCCTACCACAAATGTGGAGTAACATAAGCAATTCATTTTTCTCTCCAGATAAACAATATAAATGATCCTAATGATCCTACCACAGACAAAAATCATGACAAGGAGACTGGACGAAGACTGCCAGCCAGCTGGATTGCATTCACCCAGCACTAAGGACACGTTCAAGAGTAATTCTGTAACCTGTGTGAAGAGACGAGTCTACAACTCATGCCTATTTGTATGTACTTTCCATTACATTATACAATCTTACCTGGGTCATCGATATCGCTTGGTTCCTCAGTTGGGGCTGAAATATATAAGAAACACTGTTAATTAAGGGCATAGTCACAATATCCCTAAACATGTGATTATTAGAAAATATACCATAAACTGTCTCCTGCGTGCCCTTGACACTGTCTTGCTCTACTTAGTTTTCAAAGAGCTATCATAAAACCTTTCATTTGACAATGAACGCAGTGGCTAGGAATCACGGCTCTCCATTAATACAATCCTTTGTTCACTGCAAGTTGTTCTTGTGCACTTGGTTATATGAATGAGTACCTTGCTGTAGATAATGGTGGACAGGTGTGTATGACATTAATTGCAGCATGGCTGAATGCTTCCTACAGTCTAGATTTAGTAGTGTGGTATTCAACTGAATAGATCTGCCGGACTCTAACATGTAAAGGAATGAACAGTTATACGGACAGGAAAATATATTCATCAGATACTGCATTACATAAGATTTGACGTTTTTAAAGGTTCCCATACACAATGCAGATTTTTAAAACAAGAAATGCAATTTTTATATGGATTTTTTCAAGTTGGGAAGTGATAGATAAATTAGTCCAATGGGCATCAGTTTTGATGCAAACAGATTTATGAAAAATAAATAGTGAATTTTGTCTGACATAGGCACATGTTTCACAAACACAAGGGGCTTCTTGATTAAACACAATAAATTATCAAACAAAAATATGCATAGAATCTAACGTAACAAGAAATACCAGTCTGACACTTCACAGTACATACCAACTCCACAGTTGTACCCGGAGTAGCCTGGGGCACAAGTACAGGTGAAGCTGTTGAACTCATCAACACACGTTCCACCGTTCTGACACGGACTACTCTCACATTCGTCCAGCTCTGCAAGCAATCAGATCTCAATAGATGATCATGTGATTATGTAAGTTTATTGGTAGTTGATTTTGTTATTAACTTTCACGGGTTTAACTTAGTTGTTTCTTTGGCAATGTTTCTGTGTGCCAGCGTGTCCACGAGTGCAAGTATCTGTGTGTGAATGAGTACATGAATGCTTGTTTGTGTGTAGGAGAGAAAACCATGAAAGAGTACATGAATGTTGAAGATCACTATTTGAATTACTGATGTCATACATTCCTGGTTCATTGGTTTAATATTTACTTGGCAATAACCTGCCTGAATCTGAGGAAGTTGAAATAATCTGGTACGGTCGATATCAGTAGACAACTGCATTTATCTCATAACTGAACTTTAATTTAGTAAAGCAATCCTCCTGCAAGACACACCCTTCCTAAAGATGGTTTCTTTTCCATCTCAGGTTTATATTTGGGGTGCGATCTTAATCAAATACTGAACTATACAAGAATTCATTTTATTTTTTGGTGCAGACACTGAGCATTACATATAATGGTATACGTACATCATAACAAGTATATGATCCTTGACAAATATTGTTGTTTCAACTTATTTAAACAGCATCTTGTAATCGCCATCAGTGATGTGTTTTGCTACATTACACCAGTCATGTGACGTGAGCCAACGATAACAATCCCAGGTCATGTGACATGAGGATAAGATAACATTAGCTTTTTTCAGGAATGGTCGCATTTGCTATTTCCAACACACTGTAACATGTTGAACTAACTAACTGAATCTTCGTGACCTTAACAGACCAACTCACCACTAGCAGTTGTGTTTGCTACGTCCACCACAAATTCACCAAACTGTCCACCAGTGGACTCGTTCTTGATGGCACCCACTATTGTGTCGGTCGGGTTTGGAAGGTCCTCAGGCACAGCCACTTGGTAGTCAACAACCACACTTCCACGCCTGTGACATCCAACAGCAACATTTTAAGACTTATCAGTTTAAATTGTACCCATTTATAGTTGACAATAACATAATGTCTAGTCGTAGTCAGAATGTCTGCATTTTCTTCCATCGTCTCTAATTTGATGCATGAAATATAGTTATTTCATAACTTTGTTAAACGATCTCATGAACAGATGCATTCCTCGATGTCCAGCTTATTATACTATATATATTATACTTATACATTATATGTCTTCAACAGTCTGAAAATCAACATTTTGTTAATTCTTTTATACTGATATATACATTTTAGAAATGTTATTTTAATATTGGATTATACTCAACTGTATACTTTCACTTGTTATGTTGGTACACACATGAACATTTATCTGATAAAATAAATGTCATAAACAGTTAGTCCTTTACTTAGCTCCAAGTAGCTGCACGTTGCAGCGACTGGATTAACCAAGTTGTAAATGCCAAGTTTAGGCTGGAAAATGTCATATACAGTTTAGACTTAACCTGCCACGGGTAAGCTTGAATACAAACAATCAGATATACTATAACCTTTACAACTATAAACAACATACTTGAATGTGACATCAACAATCAGGAATTTTCCACCCAGAGTTTTGTTCAACGCATTAGTAAGCTGAAACAGAAAAAAACAACAGATTTATTAAAATTTATTAAAAACATGGCTCTACAAATTAGACATTATTTTTATTTAGGAATGTTAATGATATATGTCACATTTGTCATCAAACACGCACTATTTGTTCGGCTAAATTGTTTCATTGCAAAAGTTGTGTCTAAAATCATAAGCAATTCTAAATTGATCTCATTACAACAACTGTGGTGATCTAAATTACTTATTATTTCATATAAATATACCATTATATAATTATGATCAAGATTTCTAGATAGATTTGGACATAACCTATAATTAAGTTAAATATGTCACCCAATTGTTAAAGCAGGATTTTGGACGTGTATTAGCTTTCACTTATTTAGAATAAGTAGATTAATGTGTGCGTACCGCTGTGATCACTCTGGCTGCCAAGTCCCTGTATTCACTCGATGTCTTGTCAGTCAGCTGGCTTGTAAAGCTCTCACTGGTCAAGCGAATGGACACTGTCAGTTGGAGCCCAGATCGCAGTTTCTTGACCTCTTCAGTCACTGGACAGAAACAATAGAACTGCAGCAACTGGACCTTCCAAGATGAACCATTAAATGCAACGGTGATTCTAAACAATGACTCTAAGATCCTGGTCACACGTACATTACCATACATTGGAGCACAGCCCAGGGACAAGTCATTATTTGTCTCCGAACTTTGTTTCCAAGTTACAGGTTACCTTATTATCATTAATTAGCATAATACAAACGCACAACCAACTGTTGCATGTTTTGCATTGGTCAGTCCCAATTGTTGATATTTACCTATTGCTACAGAGCCTACTGGCGCCAGTCTCCTCTCTCAATTGCTACTTTTAAATGTTGGTAATTTTCCAGATTAAAGGTTATACGTGTAATTATTGTTTATATTATGACACGGTACATGCAATTATAAACATATGATTGTAACCATCATTGTAATGATAAACACATTAATGATTACACTCATTATGGAACTCATTAGTTACCCAGTCATGAATTAACTACTACTAGTAAGCTATGCTGTCTGCAAGTTGAGTGTTTCCGCTAGTAGTGTCAACAAAGTGGTTAACGACAATATACTGTACACTTACTTTTCTCGCAGGATTTGCCAGTGAAACCACCGAGGCATGTACAAGTGTAACTGACTGCACTTGACACACAGATTCCACCATTCTGACACGGGGCAGAGCTACAAGAGCTGACGGCTGAAACAATACGAGAGGGATAGAGCATGAACTAGACTTACACACAACATCATACTGCAGGTTTCTGTATGTTCATATACATGTTCAAAAACAATTCAGAACCACATCTTATAAGTACAGTTTAATAGAGATGAACAACTATATTGATTATGGTTTCTTTTCCATCTGAGGTTGTTTGGGTGACAATCTTGATAAATTAAATATAATAAACACAGGTTTAACGAGGCATTTGGAGACACTTACACAGCTCACAGAACCTGCCAGAGAATCCATTAAGACAGGTGCAGTTGTAGCTGGCGCTACCTTGGACACAGACTCCACCATTCCGACACGGAGCAGAGTTACACAGCAGTGCTGAAACACAGCAGGAGACTTACACAGCAGGGCTAAATCTACACAGCAAGAGCCTTACACAGCAGGGCTAAAACAACACAGCAGGAGACTTACACAGCAGGGCTAAAACAACACAGCCAGAGACTTACACAGCAGGGCTAAAACAACACAGCAGGAGACTTACACAGCAGGGCTAAAACAACACAGCAGGAGACTTACACAGCAGGGCTAAAACAACACAGCAGGAGACTTACACAGCAGGGCTAAAACAACACAGCAGGAGACTTACACAGCAGGGCTAAAACAACACAGCAGGAGACTTACACAGCAGGGCTGAAACACAGCAGGAGACTTACACAGCAGGGCTAAACAACACAGCAGGAGACTTACACAGCAGGGCTAAAACAACACAGCAGGAGACTTACACAGCAGGGCTAAAACAACACAGCAGGAGACTTACACAGCAGGGCTAAAACAACACAGCAGGAGACTTACACAGCAGGGCTAAAACAACACAGCAGGAGACTTACACAGCAGGGCTAAACAACACAGCAGGAGACTTACACAGCAGGGCTAAAACAACACAGCAGGAGACTTACACAGCAGGGCTAAAACAACACAGCAGGAGACTTACACAGCAGGGCTAAAACAACACAGCAGGAGACTTACACAGCAGGACTAAAACAACACAGCAGGAGACTTACACAGCAGGGCTAAAACAACACAGCAGGAGACTTACACAGCAGGGCTAAAACAACACAGCAGGAGACTTACACAGCAGGGCTAAAACAACACAGCAGGAGACTTACACAGCAGGGCTAAAACAACACAGCAGGAGACTTACACAGCAGGGCTAAAACAACACAGCAGGAGACTTACACAGCAGGGCTAAACAACACAGCCAGAGACTTACACAGCAGGGCTAAAACAACACAGCAGGAGACTTACACAGCAGGGCTAAAACAACACAGCAGGAGACTTACACACCAGGGCTAAAACAACACAGCAGGAGACTTACACAGCAGGCTTGAAGGCAATTATCTCACCACAATCAAAAATCAGTGACACAGAAATTGTATCTGGCCAGCCAGTTAGACTGACTGAAAGTTAATTACACCAAATATTGTTGCAAATATCTAGACAAATATTGTTCAAATTCCAGTGGTGTTAGTGATGATAATGTATTTGTCACCTCAAAATTGTTTAGGGATAGTTTAATTGGGCAAGATCAGTCGATGCTGTTGTGTATAAACTTGACCAACAAATTGAAGGATGAAAAAGCAGCAGTTGTCACTGTTATATTGACCTACCTGTCTCGCACTTTGAGCCAGTGTAACCAGCCGGGCATTTGCAGCGGTACTTGTTGACGCGATCCACACAACTGCCACCATTCTGACACGGAGAACTTCCACACTCGTCCACATCTGCCACAGAAAAGGTTATAATTTACACAGGCAACAAACAGTGATTTGTAACCTTTTCTGGTTGCAACACAAATTCTTGTCACATGATTTTCTTGGCGACCCTTGCTTTCAAAAAGTGCATTATAAATATTTAGTTTAATTTTAAAATTGATCATCCAAAAAAAGTCATCCTGACAATTACTAAGCTGCTGCAAGGAACAATTAGCATCAGGAATAGACAAGGATATATATAAGTCAATAAGAAACGTACATCTATGTACTATAAATACCGATCTGACGCTTCTGTACATACCAACTTCACAGATGTGCCCGGAGTAGCCTGGAGCACATGTGCAGGTGAAGCCGTTGAACTTGTCAACACAGGTTCCATCGTTCTGACACGGATTGCTGTCACACTCATCCAGCTCTGGAACATAACAGATGAGTTAGTACAGTTCTCAACCCACAGCACTATTTCTCTTATCTCATTAAAAAGCTCTTAAGCCTGGAATTGTTTCACTAAGATAGATCGAGCTCTTAAGGAAAATTCATCCTTAAACAAAATCTGTTGTTAAATTAAGGTATGTTTATCAAAATGCAAATATCCATTGCCATATTACCAGGGACACTATTTCCATGACACACCAGTGACAATGTCCCGCTGGAGTGTCATGGTGTTGATCTCTTAACAATGTTAGTGAAATGGTCCCCCGATTTTGCTCTCTAATTACAATTGATTTTGCTCCATAATAAACGCTGAAGAGCAGGATGCACCAACAGGCCACTATCACCAGTGGGTCAAGGACACAGTGTCCTTCGTGACACGGCAATGGCTTAAATGTACATGTTGAAAAACCTCCTTTAATTTAACAAATACAATTACTGGGTTCTGTTTTATTGGTGGGTCTTCTCTGTGAACTCTTTATTTCATTGAAATAGGTTACATTACACCCTTCCATCATCCCGCTAGGATATCCGACATTAGTTTGTATATCATGAGCACATGTAACATTTGCGTGTATGTATATACATATATACGTACATACATACATATGTACTGATACGAATATGCAAGTACATGTATGCAAGTTCGCATTTACAAGCAGGTGTCAGTGAAACTGGAACTAGAGTAGTGATGTTGTAACAAAGTCGTGAAGACAACTAGTAATAATGGACGCATCAAATGCTAAATCCATCTGTGGAGAAAAAGTATCCCCTTTCTAAGTGGGAGGGCTGTTGGTGGTCATAGACCAAAATGGAGTTATGGCATTTTATTTACGATGGCAACTGCAGCATAATTACTGACTGACACTAACCACAACTTAGATAATGACACTGTCAGGTTGTTCAGGTAACCATAGTTACTATACATACCGACACATGCCGTCAGGTTGTGTTGTATGTAGCCAGTGTGACAGTCACAGCGGAAGGTACCAATTGAGTTGGTGCAGTTGGCATTGGAACCACACGGGTTGTCCTGACATTCATCCAAATCGTCATAGCAGTCACCTCCCGTGAAGCCTGGTGGACACTTAGTGCAGCCAGTGGACGCATTACAGGGAGTTGTTGGACTTTCACAGTTGCACAGACGGGAACACTGCGGACCCCACTTGCCATCAGGACAACCTAAAGTAACACAATCACATCACATACACTGAAACAGTTGCACAGACAGGAACACTGCGGACCCCACTTGCCATCAGGACAACCTAAAGTAACACAATCACATCACATACACTGAAACAGTTGCACAGACGGGAACACTGCGGACCCCACTTGCCATCAGGACAACCTAAAGTAACACAATCACATCACATACACTGAAACAGTTGCACAGACGGGAACACTGCAGACCCCACTTGCCATCAGGACAACCTAAAGTAACACAATCACATCACATACACTGAAACAGTTGCACAGACAGGAACATTGCAGACCCCACTTGCCATCAGGACAACCTAAAGTAACACAATCACATCACATACACTGAAACAGTTGCACAGACGGGAACATTGCAGACCCCACTTGCCATCAGGACAACCTAAAGTAACACAATCACATCACATACACTGAAACAGTTGCACAGACGGGAACATTGCAGACCCCACTTGCCATCAGGACAACCTAAAGTAACACAATCACATCACATACACTGAAACAGTTGCACAGACAGGAACATTGCAGACCCCACTTGCCATCAGGACAACCTAAAGTAACACAATCACATCACATACACTGAAACAGTTGCACAGACAGGAACACTGCAGACCCCACTTGCCATCAGGACAACCTAAAGTAACATAATCACATCACATACACTGAAACAGTTGCACAGACGGGAACACTGCAGACCCCACTTGCCATCAGGACAACCTAAAGTAACACAATCACATCACATACACTGAAACAGTTGCACAGACAGGAACACTGCAGACCCCACTTGCCATCAGGACAACCTAAAGTAACACAATCACATCACATACACTGAAACAGTTGCACAGACAGGAACACTGCAGACCCCACTTGCCATCAGGACAACCTAAAGTAACACAATCACACCATACACTGAAACAGTTGCACAAACAGGAACACTATGGCCCACTTGCCATCAGGACAACCTAAAGTAACACAATCACATCACATACACTGAAACAGTTGCACAGACAGGAACACTGCGGACCCCACTTGCCATCAGGACAACCTAAAGTAACACAATCACATCACATACACTGAAACAGTTGCACAGACAGGAACACTGCGGACCCCACTTGCCATCAGGACAACCTAAAGTAACACAATCACATCACATACACTGAAACAGTTGCACAGACAGGAACATTGCAGACCCCACTTGCCATCAGGACAACCTAAAGTAACACAATCACATCACATACACTGAAACAGTTGCACAGACAGGAACACTGCGGACCCCACTTGCCATCAGGACAACCTAAAGTAACACAATCACATCACATACACTGAAACAGTTGCACAGACAGGAACACTGCGGACCCCACTTGCCATCAGGACAACCTAAAGTAACACAATCACATCACATACACTGAAACAGTTGCACAGACAGGAACACTGCAGACCCCACTTGCCATCAGGACAACCTAAAGTAACACAATCACATCACATACACTGAAACAGTTGCACAGACAGGAACACTGCGGACCCCACTTGCCATCAGGACAACCTAAAGTAACACAATCACATCACATACACTGAAACAGTTGCACAGACAGGAACACTGCGGACCCCACTTGCCATCAGGACAACCTAAAGTAACACAATCACATCACATACACTGAAACAGTTGCACAGACGGGAACACTGCAGACCCCACTTGCCATCAGGACAACCTAAAGTAACACAATCACATCACATACACTGAAACAGTTGCACAGACAGGAACACTGCGGACCCCACTTGCCATCAGGACAACCTAAAGTAACACAATCACATCACATACACTGAAACAGTTGCACAGACGGGAACACTGCAGACCCCACTTGCCATCAGGACAACCTAAAGTAACACAATCACATCACATACACTGAAACAGTTGCACAGATAGGAACACTGTCAGACCCCACTTGCCATCAGGACAACCTAAAGTAACACAATCACATCACATACACTGAAACAGTTGCACAGACAGGAACACTGTAGACCCCACTTGCCATCAGGACAACCTAAAGTAACACAATCACATCACATACACTGAAACAGTTGCACAGACAGGAACACTGCGGACCCCACTTGCCATCAGGACAACCTAAAGTAACACAATCACATCACATACACTGAAACAGTTGCACAGACGGGAACACTGCAGACCCCACTTGCCATCAGGACAACCTAAAGTAACACAATCACATCACATACACTGAAACAGTTGCACAGACAGGAACACTGCAGACCCCACTTGCCATCAGGACAACCTAAAGTAACACAATCACATCACATACACTGAAACAGTTGCACAGATAGGAACACTGTAGACCCCACTTGCCATCAGGACAACCTAAAGTAACACAATCACATCACATACACTGAAACAGTTGCACAGACGGGAACACTGCGACCCCACTTGCCATCAGGACAACCTAAAGTAACACAATCACATCACATACACTGAAACAGTTGCACAGACAGGAACACTGTAGACCCCACTTGCCATCAGGACAACCTAAAGTAACACAATCACATCACATACACTGAAACAGTTGCACAGACGGGAACACTGCGGACCCCACTTGCCATCAGGACAACCTAAAGTAACACAATCACATCACATACACTGAAACAGTTGCACAGACGGGAACACTGCAGACCCCACTTGCCATCAGGACAACCTAAAGTAACACAATCACATCACATACACTGAAACAGTTGCACAGACAGGAACACTGCAGACCCCACTTGCCATCAGGACAACCTAAAGTAACACAATCACATCACATACACTGAAACAGTTGCACAGATAGGAACACTGTAGACCCCACTTGCCATCAGGACAACCTAAAGTAACACAATCACATCACATACACTGAAACAGTTGCACAGACAGGAACACTGTGGACCCCACTTGCCATCAGGACAACCTAAAGTAACACAATCACATCACATACACTGAAACAGTTGCACAGACAGGAACACTATGGCCCACATTGCCATCAGGACAACCTAAAGTAACACAATCACATCACATACACTGAAACAGTTGCACAGACAGGAACACTGCGGACCCCACTTGCCATCAGGACAACCTAAAGTAACACAATCACATCACATACACTGAAACAGTTGCACAGACGGGAACACTGCAGACCCCACTTGCCATCAGGACAACCTAAAGTAACACAATCACATCACATACACTGAAACAGTTGCACAGACAGGAACACTGCGGACCCCACTTGCCATCAGGACAACCTAAAGTAACACAATCACATCACATACACTGAAACAGTTGCACAGACAGGAACACTGCGGACCCCACTTGCCATCAGGACAACCTAAAGTAACACAATCACATCACATACACTGAAACAGTTGCACAGACAGGAACACTGCGGACCCCACTTGCCATCAGGACAACCTAAAGTAACACAATCACATCACACACACTGAAACAGTTGCACAGACAGGAACACTGTGGACCCACTTGCCATCAGGACAACCTAAAGTAACACAATCACATCACATACACTGAAACAGTTGCACAGATGGGAACACTGCGGACCCCACTTGCCATCAGGACAACCTAAAGTAACACAATCACATCACATACACTGAAACAGTTGCACAGACGGGAACACTGCGGACCCCACTTGCCATCAGGACAACCTAAAGTAACACAATCACATCACATACACTGAAACAGTTGCACAGACAGGAACACTGCGGACCCCACTTGCCATCAGGACAACCTAAAGTAACACAATCACATCACATACACTGAAACAGTTGCACAGACGGGAACACTGTGGACCCCACTTGCCATCAGGACAACCTAAAGTAACACAATCACATCACATACACTGAAACAGTTGCACAGACAGGGAACACTGCGGACCCCACTTGCCATCAGGACAACCTAAAGTAACACAATCACATCACATACACTGAAACAGTTGCACAGACAGGAACACTGCGGACCCCACTTGCCATCAGGACAACCTAAAGTAACACAATCACATCACATACACTGAAACAGTTGCACAGACGGGAACACTGCGGACCCCACTTGCCATCAGGACAACCTAAAGTAACACAATCACATCACATACACTGAAACAGTTGCACAGACGGGAACACTGCGGACCCCACTTGCCATCAGGACAACCTAAAGTAACACAATCACATCACATACACTGAAACAGTTGCACAGACGGGAACACTGCGGACCCCACTTGCCATCAGGACAACCTAAAGTAACACAATCACATCACATACACTGAAACAGTTGCACAGACGGGAACACTGCAGACCCCACTTGCCATCAGGACAACCTAAAGTAACACAATCACATCACATACACTGAAACAGTTGCACAGACAGGAACACTGTAGACCCCACTTGCCATCAGGACAACCTAAAGTAACACAATCACATCACATACACTGAAACAGTTGCACAGACGGGAACACTGTGGACCCCACTTGCCATCAGGACAACCTAAAGTAACACAATCACATCACATACACTGAAACAGTTGCACAGACAGGAACACTAGGCCCCACTTGCCATCAGGACAACCTAAAGTAACACAATCACATCACATACACTGAAACAGTTGCACAGACAGGAACACTGCAGACCCCACTTGCCATCAGGACAACCTAAAGTAACACAATCACATCACATACACTGAAACAGTTGCACAGACAGGAACACTGCAGACCCCACTTGCCATCAGGACAACCTAAAGTAACACAATCACATACACTGAAACAGTTGCACAGACAGGAACACTGCAGACCCCACTTGCCATCAGGACAACCTAAAGTAACACAATCACATACACTGAAACAGTTGCACAGACAGGAACACTGCAGGACCCACTTGCCATCAGGACAACCTAAAGTAACACAATCACATCACATACACTGAAACAGTTGCACAGACGGGAATTACATTAGATTAAGTATGTAGTACCATGTATGTTCAGTTACCCATAATTTGTGTAAGTGGTATAATTACTAATTCATTTATGTCCATTGCCATTTCTACAACAACTATTTAGCAAATTACCTGACAACTATGTATCACAATTACTGCAAAGATACAATGGAATGACATTTATCAGTGAGACAACTCCAAACATGAAGCTGTCCAGGTAAAAAAATTCTGAGGAGACCATCTGAAATCCAGTATATTTGTCAAACTTACAGTTTGCTGAAAGGCTACAACAATACAAACTACTAAAGATTTTCTGCTATTGTCATACTTCATAGTATATAAATATGATGTTTATTAATGATAGAAACATAATGCATTATCTCTCGCGGTTCACAAAGCACCACAAGCAAATGTGGCACAAAACATAAATCAGTCTATACTCACGTTTACATTTTCTTGCATCAGCACTGAGAACGTATCCGTCGTTACAGCTACAGTTGTAGCCACCATCAATGTTGACACAGTTGTGTTCACAGGCGTGAGTGTCACTGCTGGCACACTCGTTCACATCTGTCAATTGTCAGGAAACACATCACGATTCACTCATCTCACTAACAGCAGCAGCTGCAGATAAATGTGTTCTCTGAGACTGAAAGATCACTGCTCAGTGAACTGAGACAAATTACAGAAGCCTCTTGATCTGATGGTTTCACAACCGGATTACAGTAAAGTAACTGTTATTAGATTGGTCTCCAGTTTGAAATCCATATGATACAAAACAGTTATGGGCCATTCGAACTGTGTTTTGAAACAATGAATGGTGAAACTAACTTGGATCATTGTAATTAAAGAATATGCAGTTGATAGTATCCAAAAAGGCACTTCGGGTGTACTTTTCGCAAAAAGTCCTCTTTGTGCATTTCACTTAAACAGATATTGTTTAAAATATCAGAAACTTCAAATCGGGAAATGCCCAGAAGCTAAATGTTTCCTTCAATATCACTTGGGGAAAAATAATTTTCTGATCAACTAGGTTTTACTATACATTTACATACGTATAATAATTGTCTGATTACGCAATATGCTTCTAGTCGGACACCTACCTTCACATGTTTTGTTGTCAGATGCAAGTTCTTTTCCAATAGGACAGAAACAAGTTTCTGTTGAACCAGTTTTGCTGCAGCCATAGGTACATCCGTTGCTGTCACTGCACTCAGCATCAGCTACAACATATGGAAGGATGACAAATTCACAACACCCACCTACATGGTACATACACATTTATGTTTCAGAGCAGGGGATAAGTTGTACACTTTTTGTATCTGATTTAAGGCAAAGAAGCTCTTCATAACAATTAAGTTGTCTGGTACACCAGTGCCATTGTGGTGGTGTGAAATTCCAAAATGAATAAGCAATTGTAAAAGTTTGTTTTATTCCTACAACAAACAAGCCAACATTTGAAACCAATCAAACCAATATTAGACAGAAAACAACTATCAAGGTGTTACCATACACACTAAAACACACTGAAAGTGAAATATGTGTGTACTACAGATGGGGAAAAAACCACTTCTGTTTTGAGAGGGCTTGTGTGGCTAGGGGGGAAAAGCTGCTACTAAACCTGTTGGTCCTGGTTTTGATGGATCTGAACCAGCGACTAGATGGAAGGGGATCAAATAGGTCATGGGCAGGATGGGATGAATCATGAGAGATGAGACTGGCTCTTCCTAACAGGTGCTGCTGATACAATGATTCAAGACTTCATCACATTGAAATAATCCTTATGTATGTCCACCTTATTTCTCATCCTGCCTCTCTTTGGAGATGATTTTGTTATATTTATGTTGTAGGATGGCCACATATTTGACAATTTCAACATAGTCCCTGTTTGAACACACAAATGAGTAGGTTGCTCTCATGTACAATATAATTATATGTTGTCAGTCTTAGTTGTTGATTGCCATCCCATCTTAGAAAATATAAATCTTTTTTACTCTAATTCTTACAGTACACACAAAGGTATGTTGGAGCCAAGGACTACACACTAATGATACAAATCTCTCGTATAAGTAACTATTAATTATATATTATGTATGGTTCTGGCATCGTCAGTGTTGTTTACTTTCCAGTATATATTCTATCATTAAAAAAATATGGTAAATATATAATGATATATGCCAACATGAAAGACACACCTTTTAAAAGATATTGAGCATTTACCTTTCTGGACACATGTCTTGTTGTCACTGCTGAGTTCAAAGCCATCGTAGCAGCTGCAGTGAAGCTGCCAATGTCATTGGTGCAGACATGTTCACAGCCAGAAGACTTCTCCACACATTCGTCCACATCTGTTGAGGTAAAACATCTCAATTAATTGATGTTGTGACAAGTGAGTGGCAGGGTTTGGCTGGCTGTGTCTCCATCCCACATGTCTCTGACAACATGACAGGTCTTGGGATGAGTTAGTCGGTGGGTGGGTGGGTGAGTGAGTGAATGAATGAATGAGTGAGTGGGTGAGTGAATGAGTGGGTGGGTGAGTGGGTGGGTGGGTGAGTGAATGAGTGAGTGGGTGAGTGAGTGGGTGGGTGAGTGGGTGAGTGGATGGGTGGGTGAGTTAGTGGTGGGTGGGTGAGTTAGTGGTGGGTGGGTGAGTTAGTGGGTGGGTGGGTGGGTGGGTGAGTGAGTGAGTGAGTGAGTGAGTGAGTGAGTGAGTGAGTGAGTGAGTGAGTGAGAGTTAACTCAGTCAAATGTGTACAGCTCTCTATACAGTGTCTGGAGACAGACAACTCAGTCTTACCTGTACAACTCTCTACACAGTGTCTGGAGACAGACAACTCAGTCTTACCTGTACAACTCTCTACACAGTGTCTGGAGACAGACAACTCAGTCTTACCTGTACAACTCTCTACACAGTGTCTGGAGACAGTCAACTCAGTCTTACCTGTACAACTCTCTACACAGTGTCTGGAGACAGTCAACTCAGTCTTACCTGTACAACTCTCTACACAGTGTCTGGAGACAGACAACTCAGTCTTACCTGTACAACTCTCTACACAGTGTCTGGAGACAGTCAACTCAGTCTTACCTGTACAACTCTCTACACAGTGTCTGGAGACAGACAACTCAGTCTTACCTGTACAACTCTCTACACAGTGTCTGGAGACAGACAACTCAGTCTTACCTGTACAACTCTCTACACAGTGTCTGGAGACAGACAACTCAGTCTTACCTGTACAACTCTCTACACAGTGTCTGGAGACAGTCAACTCAGTCTTACCTGTACAACTCTCTACACAGAGTCTGGAGACAGTCAACTCAGTCTTACCTGTACAACTCTCTACACAGTGTCTGGAGACAGACAACTCAGTCTTACCTGTACAACTCTCTACACAGAGTCTGGAGACAGTCAACTCAGTCTTACCTGTACAACTCTCTACACAGTGTCTGGAGACAGACAACTCAGTCTTACCTGTACAACTCTCTACACAGTGTCTGGAGACAGTCAACTCAGTCTTACCTGTACAGCTCTCTACACAGTGTCTGGAGACAGTCAACTCAGTCTTACCTGTACAGCTCTCTACACAGTGTCTGGAGACAGTCAACTCAGTCTTACCTGTACAACTCTCTACACAGTGTCTGGAGACAGACAACTCAGTCTTACCTGTACAACTCTCTACACAGTGTCTGGAGACAGTCAACTCAGTCTTACCTGTACAACTCTCTACACAGAGTCTGGAGACAGACAACTCAGTCTTACCTGTACAACTCTCTACACAGTGTCTGGAGACAGACAACTCAGTCTTACCTGTACAACTCTCTACACAGTGTCTGGAGACAGTCAACTCAGTCTTACCTGTACAACTCTCTACACAGTGTCTGGAGACAGACAACTCAGTCTTACCTGTACAACTCTCTACACAGTGTCTGGAGACAGACAACTCAGTCTTACCTGTACAACTCTCTACACAGTGTCTGGAGACAGTCAACTCAGTCTTACCTGTACAACTCTCTACACAGTGTCTGGAGACAGTCAACTCAGTCTTACCTGTACAACTCTCTACACAGTGTCTGGAGACAGTCAACTCAGTCTTACCTGTACAACTCTCTACACAGTGTCTGGAGACAGACAACTCAGTCTTACCTGTACAACTCTCTACACAGTGTCTGGAGACAGACAACTCAGTCTTACCTGTACAACTCTCTACACAGTGTCTGGAGACAGACAACTCAGTCTTACCTGTACAACTCTCTAAACAGTGTCTGGAGACAGACAACTCAGTCTTACCTGTACAACTCTCTACACAGTGTCTGGAGACAGACAATTCAGTCTTACCTGTACAACTCTCTACACAGTGTCTGGAGACAGACAACTCAGTCTTACCTGTACAACTCTCTACACAGAGTCTGGAGACAGACAACTCAGTCTTACCTGTACAGCTCTCTACACAGTGTCTGGAGACAGACAACTCAGTCTTACCTGTACAGCTCTCTACACAGTGTCTGGAGACAGACAATTCAGTCTTTCCTGTACAACTCTCTACACAGTGTCTGGAGACAGTCAACTCAGTCTTACCTGTACAACTCTCTACACAGTGTCTGGAGACAGACAACTCAGTCTTACCTGTACAACTCTCTACACAGTGTCTGGAGACAGACAACTCAGTCTTACCTGTACAACTCTCTACACAGTGTCTGGAGACAGACAACTCAGTCTTACCTGTACAACTCTCTACACAGTGTCTGGAGACAGACAACTCAGTCTTACCTGTACAACTCTCTACACAGTGTCTGGAGACAGACAACTCAGTCTTACCTGTACAACTCTCTACACAGTGTCTGGAGACAGACAACTCAGTCTTACCTGTACAACTCTCTACACAGTGTCTGGAGACAGACAACTCAGTCTTACCTGTACAACTCTCTACACAGTGTCTGGAGACAGACAACTCAGTCTTACCTGTACAACTCTCTACACAGTGTCTGGAGACAGACAACTCAGTCTTACCTGTACAACTCTCTACACAGTGTCTGGAGACAGACAACTCAGTCTTACCTGTACAACTCTCTACACAGTGTCTGGAGACAGACAACTCAGTCTTACCTGTACAATTCTTCCCATTTTCTTCGAGTCGGTAGCCTTCCTTGCAGTCACAGAGGAAACGTGGTCCGGGGCTAACAAAGCCTGGCACCTTGTTGACACAGAGCTGTCCACAGTCATGAAGTGGTTTGTCCTTGTCACACTCATTCACGTCTAGAAAGTAGAGCAGTGGATCTGGTCTCTGCCTTTATCAAAATTTTACATTGTGTATGTGCTAAAAGCATAACTGGTGTATTAATTTTATCATGCACTAAAGACCATGATATTTTAACAAGAACATACACATATAAATATACTGAATATTATAGTTAGAATGTCACGGCCTCAGTGGATAAATAAGTGATGCTTTTAACACAATCATATCATGCACAATATCAAACTTACATAATATAATCCACCAGCACCTATCACCACAAACTCTGTCATTGTCTTTATAACCAACCTACAGCATTAACCAGTACTTAGTCTGAGTGAAGAGAACCTCCAGGCACCTACCAACACAGACGCCATCATTGTCTTCATAACCGCCTGGACACTCTGAACAGCTGAAAGCTCTGTCCTGGGCAGCTTCTTGTGCAGGAGTGAAGTCAGTGCAGTTGGTGCCAGCAGTGCAGGGACCGTCTCCACAACCATCAAAGTCCTCCTCACACGAGTCACCTGTACGAAGACACACACGAGGTGAAACCTGACATAGACACATTCAGTCGGCCCTAGATTCAATGGGAGACTCAGAAATCTACAACTTCTCCTGTTGTTTTGGACAGGAGAAATACCACTTCTTCTGTTCTTCTTCTCACTGATTTCTACGCCAAGGAAACCAATGATGCAGTGAGATAATAACTTTCATAGTCGATTTAGTACATGCACTGTCTGGTCCTCATTGCCATATACAGTAGAACCCTTGTCTTCAGCGGCCCCCGCGACGAGTGACCACCTGCTATGTACGGACAGTTTTTCGATGTCCCGATCATTTTTCAACAGAAATGTCCATGAGATGAGCGGCCACCTGGTGGAAGCGGACACGGACAGTAATTTTTTGTTATTTTTCACCTGCTACGGCGGACAGTTAACTTTATTTTGAAAAATAAATTTCGATAATATTTTAAAGATGGCGTCGATCATTTCCTGTTCAGCGCAATTGATGCTGGGAATGGAGAAAGCATGCGGGATCATGACCCACAGCCGGTGACCCATTTAAATTTAGAGCCGCTCTAGCAGTCGATTTATCCACAGTTATTTTATTTTTATCCAAGTTTCTAGTTATGTCAAGTGACAACAAACATAAGATAGGCCGACTGAGTTTATGCTAAGTTTCATGTTAGCTTAAGATAAAACCAGAATTTCTGAAGCTCATTTATGTAGTAATGCCGCGATAAAATACTGACGTTACACCACAGTAATCTACGGCCTGCGCGTTACCGGCGCCGGTGATGTCGAGTTATCACGATTTTGATTTGTGAATTGTATGCTTCACAGGAATTTAAATGATTTTTTTTTGTAACCTAGCGTGTGTATATGTATATAAGTTATGAGACAGGAAGTTTGACGTTATAAGAAGTCGTTTTCATAGTTTGATCAGAAAGTAAATGATCGTTTTGCGCCGCTGAAACGATAAACAAAATGGCGACCGCAGCGTGATTACCCAAACGCTGTGAGGTGGCAGCACTTTTTAGCCCCTCAGACCAAATTTAAAATAACAATCAGATAATAATAATTTATTATATTGTAAACACTTTTCTAAATTAAACTTATAATGAAACATCCCACACTCAAAATAAATTAAAATGTTGTTGTTAATGTGTCGTCTCATTTTACTATTTTGTAATTTGTATTTTGTGTAATTTAATACTTAAGTTTTGTTATCAAAAGCATACACGCTATATGGACATTAATGATTATATGCCTAAACCTATGAACTATTCAAAACACTCTTAAATGAGGGGTTCTACTGTAATATTAAATGTGATAATATTACACTTCATTTTATGGGTATTATAACTGTGGGCATAAATGTGATTTATGTATGTTGTAATGTGGCTGTAAATAAAGATTGTATGTTCGGGGAAAAATTATCGCAAATTCCTGTCCCTCTGACGAGGGGACACCTGCAATGTAGGGGCACTTTTGCTTGGCCAGACAGGTGTCCCTACAAGACAGGTTCTACTGTATCTCAAAAAGGTGGTCTGTAATCATTATTAGGTGTGGCAATAATATGAAATAATCCAATTTGCATTCCCTGATATCCAGAGACACCCCTCCAACCCGATTTATATTTCTCTGATTTATATGTAAAACTCCTGCATTGGTAATTATAAAATTTGACACATGCAGCGACTTGGAGCAGAGCCATTATATTTGTTTGAAATTAAGCAATTTGTTATTCACAAATGAATTAAACAAAGAGGTTATTTTTTTTAATTTGTGTAGGCTGTTATTCAAAAATGTAGCAAACCGCCCAGGCTGATATGCTTAAAATGGAGCTAACATCACAGGTTGATATATGGAACTGACAATAACTTCACAGGCTGATATTTGGAAATGGAGCAAATTACATAGGTTAATATTTGGAAATGGAGCAAATTACATAGGTTGTTTTTAATAAATGGAGTCTCCAACCAGTTTTTTTACAACATGTGCTTAATTGACAACAAAGGAGGAATGTTGTGTTCCAACGTGTCTCACCTGTCCAACCAACTGTGCAGTTGCAGTCGACAAGTCTGAACCTGGCCGTTGGTTTCTCTCCCTCCCGCAGCTCACTGAAGAGACACTCGCCGTGGCCCGAACAGTCACACAGGTTCACAGTGACATCAGCAGATGGCGCTATTGCACCTTTCTCATCAACAGCGCTAAATCTGAAGCACCAAAGTGTATAAAATGTTGTCAATAAACGCTAGGTCCGCTGGAGAGGTATATCACAGTCAACCTTTACAAATCAGTAGACCGCTGTAGCGGGAACTCGCACTGAAATGGTTACTGATACATCGTGTTAATTATTATTATTTATATTATTAGTATAACATTTTAAAATCTGTAGTTTAGTTGATATCTGAAATATAAAATCTTTCATTATAACACTTAGAGCTTGACAAGTCTACTCAATGCGCTATGTAGAGAGCAAACAAATGTTGCAGCGGAAAAGTTCATACGAAATGTTGACAGGATTTGTGTCAGCAGGAGTCCATGTGAAGATCCCCGTTTGGTTGTCAAAGGTGGCACCAGGTGGCAGGTCTGTCCTCAATGTCAATGAAACCTTATCATCTTCTGGATCTGTGACAATTACTGTCAGAGTGCTTATGTCACCAACACTGACATTGAAGGTACTTGTCACATTGATTGTTGGGTTTTCATTAGCTGTAAACAACAATAAACAACAATTAGATACAACAGATGCACAACTGTTACTTACATAAACTGCAGTTCACCCTAACACATCAATACACCCCCAGTACACAACTAGAATACAGTCACTACACCCCCAGTACACAGCTAGAATACACAGTCACTACACCCCCAGTACACAACTAGAATACACAATCACTACACCCCCAGTACACAACTAGAATACACAGTCACTACACCCCCAGTACACAACTAGAATATACAGTCACTATACCCCCAGTACACAACTAGAATACACAGTCACTACACCCCCAGTACACAACTAAAATACAGTCACTACACCCCCAGTACACAGCTAGAATACACAGTCACTACACTTCCAGCACACAGCTAGAATACACAGTCACTACACCCCCAGTACACAGCTAGAATACACAATCACTACACCCCCAGTACACAACTAGAATACACAGTCACTACACCCCCAGTACACAACTAAATATACAGTCACTATACCCCCAGTACACAACTAGAATACACAGTCACTACACCCCCAGTACACAACTAGAATACACAGTCACTACACCCCCAGCACACAGCTAGAATAGTCACTACACCCCCAGCACACAGCTAGAATACAGTCACAACACCCCCAGTACACAACTAGAATACACAGTCACTACACCCCCAGTACACAACTAGAATACACAGTCACTACACCCCCAGCACACAGCTAGAATACACAGTCACTACACCCCCAGCACACAGCTAGAATACAGTCACAACACCCCCAGTACACAGCTAGAACACACAGTCACTACACCCCCAGCACACAACTAGAATTCAGTCACTACACCCCCAGTACACAACTAGAATACACAGTCACTGCACCCCCAGTACACAACTAGAATACACAGTCACTACACCCCCAGCACACAACTAGAATACAGTCACTACACCCCCAGTACACAACTAGAATACAGTCACTACACCCCCAGTACACAACTAGAATACACAGTCACTGCACCCCCAGTACACAACTAGAATACACAGTCACTACACCCCCAGTACACAACTAGAATACAGTCACTACACCCCCAGTACACAACTAGAATACAGTCACTACACCCCCAGTACACACTAGAATACACAGTCACTACACCCCCAGTACACAACTAGAATACACAGTCACTACACCCCAGTACACAACTAGAATACACAGTCACTACACCCCCAGTACACAACTAGAATATACAGTCACTACACCCCCAGTACACAGCTAGAATACACAGTCACTACACCCCCAGTACACAGCTAGAATACACAATCACTACACCCCTAGTACACAACTAGAATACACAGTCACTACACCCCCAGTACACAACTAGAATATACAGTCACTACACCCCCAGTATACAACTAGAATATACAGTCACTACACCCCCAGTACACAACTAGAATACACAATCACTACACCCCCAGTACACAACTAGAATACAGTCACTACACCCCCAGTACACAGCTAGAATACACAGTCACTACACCCCCAGTACACAACTAGAATACACAATGACTACACCCCCAGTACACAACTAGAATACAGTCACTATACCCCCAGTACACAGCTAGAATACACAGTCACTATACCCCCAGTACACAACTAGAATACACAGTCACTACACCCCCAGTACACAACTAGAATACACAGTCACTACACCCCCAGTACACAGCTAGAATACAATCACTATATCCCCAGTACACAACTAGAATACACAGTCACTACACCCCCAGTACACAACTAGAATACACAGTCACTACACCCCCAGTACACAACTAGAATACACAATCACTACACCCCCAGTACACAACTAGAATACACAATCACTACACCCCCAGTACACAACTAGAATACACAGTCACTACACCCCCAGTACACAACTAGAATACACAGTCACTAACCCCCAGTACACAACTAGAATACACATCACTACACCCCCAGTACACAACTAGAATACACAGTCACTACACCCCCAGTACACAACTAGAATACACATCACTACACCCCCAGTACACAACTAGAATACACAGTCACTACACCCCCAGTACACAACTAGAATACACAGTCACTACACCCCCAGTACACAACTAGAATACACAGTCACTACACCCCCAGTACACAACTAGAATACACAGTCACTACACCCCCAGTACACAACTAGAATACACAGTCACTACACCCCCAGTACACAACTAGAATACACAATCACTACACCCCCAGTACACAACTAGAATACACAGTCACTACACCCCCAGTACACAACTAGAATACACAGTCACTACACCCCCAGTACACAACTAGAATACACAGTCACTACACCCCCAGTACACAACTAGAATACACAGTCACTACACCCCCAGTACACAACTAGAATACACAGTCACTATACCCCCAGTACACAACTAGAATACACAGTCACTACACCCCCAGTACACAACTAGAATACACAGTCACTATACCCCCAGTAAACAGCTAGAATACAGTTACTATACCCCCAGTACACAACTAGAATACACAGTCACTACACCCCCAGTACACAACTAGAATACACAGTCACTACACCCCCAGTAAACAGCTAGAATACAGTCACTACACCCCCAGTACACAGCTAGAATACAGTAAGTACACCCCAGTACACAGCTAGAATACAGTAAGTACACCCCAGTACACAGCTAGAATACACAGTCAGTACACCCCCAGTACACAGCTAGAATACACAGTCAGTACACAGCTAGAATACACAGTCAGTACACCCCCAGTACACAGCTAGAATACACAGTCAGTACACCCCCAGTACACAGCTAGAATACAGTAAGTACACCCCAGTACACAGCTAGAATACAGTAAGTACACCCCAGTACACAGCTAGAATACAGTAGTACACCCCAGTACACAGCTAGAATAACACACCCAGTACACAGCTAGAATACAGTTACTACACCCCCAGTACACAGCTAGAATACACAGTCACTATACCCCCAGTACACACCTAGAATACACAGTCACTACACCCCCAGTACACAACTAGAATACACAGTCACTACACCCCCAGTACACAACTAGAATACAGTCAGTACACCCCTAGTACACAGCTAGAATACAGTCAGTACACCCCTAGTACACAGCTAGAATACACAGTCAGTACACCCCTAGTACACAGCTAGAATACACAGTCAGTACACCCCTAGTACACACCTAGAATACACAGTCACTACACCCCCAGTACACAACTAGAATACACAGTCACTACACCCCCAGTACACAACTAGAATACAGTCAGTACACCCCTAGTACACAGCTAGAATACACAGTCAGTACACCCCTAGTACACAGCTAGAATACACAGTCAGTACACCCCTAGTACACAGCTAGAATACACAGTCAATACACCCCTAGTACACAGCTAGAATACACAGTCAATACACCCCCAGTACACAACTAGAATACACAGTCAATACACCCCAGTACACAACTAGAATACAGTCATTGCCAGTTACCCTGATAAAAGACATACCTGTACTGAATGTGACTTACCCAACATGTCGGCAGTTTCTTTGTTCTTGGTGTTTGTCTCAAGACCTGAGGCAGCTGCCTTGGCATTGCCTGAAAGGAACACAAATACTTGAATAAATATATCAAGAGGCTACTACCATATTTCTGCTCATGTTGCACTGTGAAAAGAAAACAGACTTAAGCAATAAACAATGGACTATGACATCAGAACTTAGCCTCGATTAACCCTACTCCGTGAGGTGGCAGCACCTTTCAGCCCCTGAGCTCCGCCTGGAATATCAATGGCTGCTGATGCCTTAGCCAGATTAGGGTAGAGACGCTGATTGGCTCTCAGGCCAAATTTGAAATAACAAATTAAATAAGGATATCCTTTTATCAGATAATACTATATTATAAAAACTACTCAAAAATAAACTGTATTCACACAAACATGAATACAGATTTGCATTTTTTTTACAAAGTATGAATTTTGCAGGATTAGCTTTGATTATGCAGACTCAGTAAAGTGGGTGCACTTTACAAGGATAGCATGTTAAAGCTCGCTTGGTGGCCAGACTTATAGTCTCTCGGCAAAGTTACGCATCCGAGCAACAGTTGGTTAAGCGAGACTAATCAGAACTCAAAACTAAATTAGGTAGGTGTTGCACAAGAATATTGTGACCTATCGGTAGTTGTAACATTCAATGTTAGACAAAGAATAAAATCCGATACATCAGAATGAATGACAGTTCATACAAAATACCAGAAGCAAACTGTGAAAATTAACACAGGTTTGGAGAGCAGCAACATATAGCAATTAGGTCATATCATAAAAATTGAAGAATTTAAGTGTTTCTGTTTAACTTTAAAACAACTTATTATGCTGCTGTGCAGGTATTAGTTCAGTGTGTGTGTGTGTGTGTGTGTGTGTGTGTGTGTGTGTGTGTGTGTGTGTGCATGTGAGTGGAAATGCCTGCATGTGTGTATATGCAAACCATGCATGTGTGTGAGAATTCCACAGCAATAAAGAAGACACGTGACACTCACCAGTGATGGCCAAGTCAAAGATACACTCTTTGTTATCTCCACATGTTTTCTCAGCTTCTGCCTTCTGTTCAGGAGTCATGTTGCCAACCACTTCTTCGTAGAAGAGAGGGGTGAAGTCTAAGATGTTGAACGTGCTATAGTGTGTGCCTAATGGGTAGTAGAACAGCGACGAGGCCGCGTCGATTCTCCCTGAACAATGGCAAAACAACAAACCAACAGTGTTTGCTATAAAATCACATAATCACTAAACACAAGTTACACGACATACAACATATTGGTTATATTTATTTTCTCCAAAAGTGCACATGTCTATGTGTTGATAACCAATATTTCTCTGTGACTGTGTTTAGTGATAACACAAGTACCTCTAAGCTGTGGCCAGACTGCAAGTGGCCACCAGGCTGCAGACAGGAAGAGGAGGACCCTGGTTTCCACTCTAAGCATCAGAGGGCATGAAGATGTCTAACCAAGAAGATGTCTAACCAAGTAAGTAATGATTAGTCTAATAATGGGAATTTTTAATAGTTCGATACACTGATATTTCTATTGCACGACATCGTAATTCTGCTGTCTTGTGATTAAACCAGGGTAACTTACATGTTTCACCAAATTTGTAAAATATTGTCTTTTCAGTTGCATTTGTCAAGAGGGGTGCTGAGCCATCAGCGGGGGTGAGGTCATCTGAGGGGTCTTTATTAAACACCCCCAACAGACCCTTTGTGTCATTGAGGAAGCTGTCTGGGGCGGCCACTGTGATTGACAACTGGGATTCATTCAATGCCACAGTTATGGTGAACCCTGGAAGAACAAACAGGTCA
The DNA here is from genome assembly GCA_025642075.2 of Ridgeia piscesae. Classification (NCBI taxonomy): domain Eukaryota; kingdom Metazoa; phylum Annelida; class Polychaeta; order Sabellida; family Siboglinidae; genus Ridgeia; species Ridgeia piscesae. Next base: position 110,149 of record JAODUO010001274.1, read on the forward strand.
CATCTAAAACTGAACCAGATGTTAAACCTAGCTGAATGACACACAATCAAGATATAAAATTTAGAAAAAATAATTTTACTGTAAGAACAGCATTTATCAAATTAATAAGATCGAAAACTCTTGTAATAATAATTAATGCATCATCATTGAGGCAGAAACAGATTATAAGAAACATTTTTCATGATGCCACCAACAAAACTATACATACAGTACTTTCAATCTACTAAAGACTAAATGAAATAATTGTATAATTCATCTTATGATCTAAAATAACAGATGAAAAAAAGATTACAATTATGCTATGATTTACTTCCTTAAATCATTATACTGTAATAACAACACATTATATCTTATTTTTATTAGTTAGTTCTAACAGAGAAATAAATGACAACCAGATAAAACACTGGTACTACTTGTTCTGAGGTCCGATGTAGTTCTTACCACTCTTGAAGGAAGCACTGACAGTGCTGACGTCATCTTTGATGAGACTGACATTCTCAAAGTCAACCTCAGCCTCTAGTTTGGCACTGGCAAACCAACTTGTCTGGTCTTCATCTTCCACAAAGATGACGAGAGCTGCAACAATTGAAGCGACACATCCCACTGAAAATGATATACTCTCTCCAAGCTTTTTGTCTTTTTCACTTGTGAATTGATTGACGAGGAGTTCTGATGATACTTACTGCTATCACATCACACCACATAACTACCAAGTATATTACAAAGAAGTCAACATATACATACCTCAATCAATCCTTTCGAACAAACACAGGTTGGCCAGTTCTGGATATATCTTTATCATTCTGTTAACTTAGACTAAGCTTTTAAATACTCTGGTATCCAGTCCTGACAGCATTTTACACTTCAGGCCTTGAAGGCAATCCAACACATCATCGTCGTATGAATTCATCCATCTTCAAATTACTGTGCAGATTGTTTGCTTATAAATACCCACCTTTTCATAGCAATGTATTCATTCATACAGCCGAATGAACTGGAACAATTCTACTGTTAACTGGAATGGTGCATTTTCTGATATTCATCCTAAGTTGGGTTTATTGAATGAGAGTGTGAAGCCAGGACAGGTGTTTTCTGTATCAACACATGGGATCTATCCTCTCTCCCCTGGCACAGACAACAGACAGAAGACACCAACAGTATAGAGTGTAACGCTCCAACTACTCCACTGCCACAAATTTACATAGAAGTATATTTCATAAAGTGTATTTAATTGATTACTTGTTCTCTTTCCTCATAACTCTATACATACCATCACGTTTTTCATTCATGGCAACATAGACACGGTCAGAATCGACGTCCTTTGTAGCAAATGCACTGAACACAGTGGCATTTGTCTCGGTTCCGTTGTCGTTGGTAGCTTTTGCTGTCCGCCCCTGTAGGGTGAAGTTGCCACCTGTTGTCTCAATAAGTGTGTATTCTCCCAGTCCATTGAAGGTGTACTCAAAGTTGTCAAGGGTGTGAATGTGTGGGTCTCCAAAGAACCACGCTGAAACGTTGCAAACAGTAACATATGAGAAAAACACAATTACAAGAAAACTACCAATAAGAAGCAGTTTTTGCAGTCACCCTCGGGAGTGTGTGATAATGGCGTGAATGAGGTGAACTTATTACCAGAAGTAATTTTCTATATTTTACCGTGATAGAAAAGGGACTGTCCAAGATTACCTTAATTGTGAGGTGGCTGTCTGACTGAGGTGACTGTAGTGAGGTTTAACACTAGCACAGAAACCGATGCAACTCAAGCGTGACAACCAAAGGGCCATCAAACTTAAATTTAATTTGTCGAATCAACAGAGTAATAAATAATGAATCACTGCATTCCTGTCTTGGAGACTGTTGTAGAAATAAAGAACTGTCGTTCTGATACACCAAGTGTCTGTGATGACGTCAAGACACATACCCAGGAAGGGTGGCACGTAGCCCCAGCATGTGTCCAACGGCCGAGCCTCGTAGAAGATGTCACAGTTGTCAGACTGGTCACAGCACCACTCCTTGGGTTTTACGTCAGCATTTATATGTGACTGGCCGTAGCGTGGATGCAGGAAGAAAGTCTGACCGCCAGTGCCGTCTCGCCGCCCAATCAGGGAGCCGTACTCGTAGCAGCATTGCTAAACAGTCATATCAATCCAATGCTTCACTTATACTTCAACAATAACATCAAATTTTCACTGTTTATTTGTATTAATTATATATAATATATATATATATATATATATAATTTATATATATGTTTATGTATATATATACGTATATGTATACATTAATATTGTATCAGTGTTTATCCATCTCCTCTTACATACCGAGGTCCAGTTGTCTCTGTCAATATCCATTTGTTTCTTTGGACCACTGGCCCAAAGGTGGTTATTTGAGTTTTCCTATTCAATTGTCAGTCATTGCCCCACTTACCTATCCTCTGTGCCTGCTTTACGGTACGCACGACGTGGGACCACTGGCTAATACTGCGTTCCAATCACCTCGTGCAGATGGTAAACACAAGTGGTGAACTGGTAATTTCTTGAGTTCCTCCAATAAGCAACTGACACATTTATGCAACTGGGTCACAATCTGGTATTCACAGTAAACATGAGGTGATTGGAATGTAGCATACGTTAAACAGTTCTCTGCTTCATGCAATGCCACGACTTATCTATACACTACATGATCTGTTGCCTATAGCTGTGTCTGTCAAGCCACTGAATCACTGCAGAACAATTGCTAGGAAACAAGCGACTTAACAGATGTCAACTGGCAACGATGGTCAAGGGAACTAGTTTAAAATTATGTGAGAGAGGAAGAAAGGACGACAGAGGGAGGGAGAAAGGGAGTGATGGAGGGAAAGAAGAAGGATGGGGGAATGAGGGAAGGTGGTGTAGGGAGAGAGGGTGGGAGAGAGAGAGAGAGAGAGGGCAGAGAGAGAGGGAAGGTGGGACAGAGGAAAAAGGGGAGGGAGTAACAGCAATAAACAGCAAGCTGGATGACTGGAAAGAGGGAGAAAGAGACAGGGAGAGAAAGGGGGGAGCAAGAGAAGAGAGAGGGAGGGGAGGGAGGGCTGGATAGAGGAAGAGGGAGAGAGAGAGACAGAAAAGGGAAGAGATGTAGAGAGAGAGGGAATGGGGTGAGAGATTGGCTGAGAGGGAGGGAAGCAAACACAGGGACACTGGGGAAGATGGAGAGAGAGAAACAGGGCCAAAGAGAGTAAGGGGTGGAAGGAAGGAGACAGGGAGGGAGAGGGACAGAAGAAGGGAGAGAGAAAAGAAGGAATGTAGAGAGATGAAGAAAGAGGGAAAGATATGCAGAGACAGATGGGAGAAGGGAGAGGGACTGAGAGAGGAGAGGAGTGAAAGGGGTGAAGAGAAAAGGATGGATAGAGGGAGACAGAGGAAGATATCCACAGAGGAAGGGGGATAGGGTGTGATGGAGAGATAGGAAAATGTGTGAGAGATGTAGGGAGAGGGAGGGAGAGAGTGAGGGAGAATGAAGCCAACCTGTGTAGAAATCCAATATGGCCGCCTCTCATAGAAACATATACGTTCTCCTCTGCTGCTGAAATACTCGTTCACGTCAAACTTCCAGCGGCGATCAGTGATGACTCGTCTCTGGTCGCAAGGACAGACCCTTGTGTACATCCAGCCCCACACCACCTGCCACCAGTAGCTGCGCTGCTGCCAGAACCAGTTGCGACACAACAGGTCAGGGTTGGGACTCGAGTCACCCGCAGACACCCCAAAGTAGAATTTGCCCACCTTCCCTGCAACAAAACAACACTATAATGCTATAGCTTTATTAATTAACTTGAGATTTATTCACAGTTTGTCTGGAGATAACATATCATGTCAACAAACATTTGTGGAATATGAAACAAAATGAAACTCCATTTTTATAAGAGTGAAACTTATATAATTATTTATTTTCAGACGGTGCAGTTGTTTTTACACAAGATTACAGAGTTTTTGTTACCAGTCATCAGTCAGAATGAGCAAAGTGGTGTCAGACCGCAATACTCTGCCAGCCATTTACATCGAAAGTTTTGGTAAACATATGTGGCATTGTCTTTTACATATTCCTAGCAACACTCATTCACTCCGTGGATTTGAGTACTCTTTCTGGGCTAACAGGTACTGAATTTAAAAAAAAAATAAAACTCTATTTTTGAATTTTGTGTTTAACAGTGCATTTTGTATTCCCACATTGTAATTAAATAAAGGTTCCACTAGCCTTTGACTTGATGTAGAGCTAACCAAGTCTATTTACCTGTGTTGCCAACACTTTCCGCCATTTCGAAAGCACTGGACTTTCCCGACTGGGCCAGAGCCCTGGAGTCTTCCCTGTTCCTCTGTGTCACATAGAAGCCAATCTGACTGTCCCGCACCATCCAGTAACGGTCCCAACCCGTCTTCTCATACAGGAACATGACAGATGTGATCCAACGCGCCGGGTCAAAGATCAACACCATTTGGAAAGTGTTTGGCTGAAACCACAGTCCCACACAAATGTAAACCATAACTATACCATATAATCAGCCAGATTCTAACATTGTTCAGTAGAAATAGTAAATAAAAATACTGACACAAAATTTCATCAGACAATAATCATTAATTAACAGAGGTTCCTTCAAACATCAACTCTATATTTTTTGTCAAATGTATTTTCTATTACTAAAACTACAAACTTTTCTAAACCATTATATGCACAACAGATAACTATGTTTCATAACAATTAATCTACACTATTTTACAAACAAAGAAAAAGATTACATTCTTATACACCACACAATCCAGTCCAGTGTCGCAGTCTTCACTCTCTGACATATCTGATAATTCTAATATTGTCTCAATTTGTACAGGAAATATTTCAGCCACAATACAATTAATCAACAAAGTACAAACACCTGTATAATATCAATATGACATGTTACATAATGTGTTCTACTACACAGACGTATTATCCAACCATAAAATACCAAGACTGACCTGTTCGTAGTAGCTACTGTAGTACATGCGAGGTGTGAGGTCCACCCAAGAGATCACCATCACCCAGGACGGGTCGATTGAAGACGACCCTCCGTACTCAACAGTGTCTTCCTTGGCCAGCTGCAGTGCGTGCTTCACTCGATATTTCTCTGTCTCGCTCACTTTGGTGTCAGTGCGGTCATAAATGTGGTAGGTCACTCGTCCTCTCTGGAAGTTGGCGTCTGTCCACAACGGCGCAAACAAAGCAAAGCCACGGTAATAGGCAGACCACTTCTTGTTGTATGACACCGTCATAAAGTCAGCTGGCATGCGTCGGTTGTACGACTGACCCAGAGTGACGTAGCCATTGGAGTAGATCTGTGAAACAAGAACATAACAGTTAACACCCTCAGTAATACACCAATGGACATAAACCAACATGAAAAAGAACACTCTAAGCAACACATACAGCAATGAACACTAAATAACAAGCCAGTGAACACTTTACTTGCACAACAGTAGACACGCTAAACACACCAATAAAATATTTAGCCAACTAGACACTACCTTAATGTTTCTGAACTCAGAAGAGAAGATCTTCATGCGAGGTGTTTTGATGAATCCTGAGTGGCAACTCTTGCGAGCCCAGTCACACTTGAGAGCTGTAGTTGCCCAGTCAAGTGTGACGTCCTCTTGCTGGGAGCCGTGGGGATACAGACGCCTGCGTACGACTGCCAGAAGCACATCATTAGCAAACACAGGTCTCATGTAACAGCTGCATCCAGCAAAGAACAACTACACATGCACACATACACACATGCACGCATGCACACATGCACGCATGCAAGGACAACACACATTCAAGCAATACACACACTGACTCGCCCAATGACCAACACAGTTCTATATAGTTCTAATTCTAGTTGTTTCCAGCACTCAGCTGGGTTCTATTACTATATATATATATTGTGGTTACAATGCTATGATCTTATGAGGTCTCACGGAGCTAGTCTGTCTTTTTCAGAACATTTACACCAAGCCAACCTTTCTCCAATTCATGAGGGATACACAGTCCCCAATGTTGAGAGCCAGGTTTTAACACCAAATGTACCATGCCAGGTATTGAACCAGCCTCCAGCATGCTGGGGGATGTCCTGACCACTACACTATCCACCCCTCTCAGTGAAATAATATTGTAAATGTATCTCACGATCCTCCTAACTGCTGAGGTCCACTTGCCTCTTTCTACTTCTGCTCGCTTCATTTGTCTATTGCTCTCTCATCTATCAAATGGCGATGTATTTGAAGAAACACAGAGGTCGTTAGGATAAAACAGTGGACAAACTGTATAATGAGACATTCCCTAGAGGGCGCCACTGCTACAAATATTGCCAGAGGCCACTGTTGTAATGCTGACAGTTGCCCATGGTCTGTTTCTCAGCGGACAGTAAGGGTGGGACGAATCTGGAATTTCACTTGAATCGAATCGAATATCCTCGAAATTTTTAATACAAATCGAATATCAAATCGAATACGAATATTCAGTGGCTTCAAATTCAATTAGAATACTGAACAGTTTGAGATGGCTAGCCAGAACGTGGCGTCATCCCATGGCTATGGGCACAAGGCACAATCTTTTTGTTTACTTTCTGACCTAGCCATGAAAATTACTTCTTACAGCTGCCAAGCTTCTCCTTACATGGCGTGTGTACATACACACACACACGAGGTTACAAAATAAAATAATTTGAAGTGATATTCGTTTATATAGTTGAAAATTAAAAAAATTAGAATCAAATCGAATAGCGGAAAAAGGTTCGAATATTTGAAATTTTGAATGTGAATCGAATATTCGTCCCATCCTTAGTGGGCAGTTGTAAGTCAGCCTGTGTTATAAGTATATGCCACTTACTTTTGTCGCAGTGGAAACCAGAGTAGAGATCTGGCAGACAGCTGCATGTGTAGCCATTCAGCAAGTCTGTACAGCTGCCACCATTCTGACATGGAGAACTCCAGCATTCATCAATGTCTATAATCACATTACACACATACACTCTTTCCATTTTTTAGCCATGTTCTTCAGTCAACTCTCATGTTTTTTGCTTTCTATACCTCTGCTTAAGTTAACTTATTATAGCTGATTTTTTTTTATTTAGTGTATTAGCTTTGTTACAGATCATATATTTCCTAACTAATATAACTACCATTTTCTTCATTTCCGATTCACCCTTTAGTATACCTTCTAACATGTAAAAAAGCAACATCATTAAATTAAATCTTTTAAGTGATATGTCATGAATTCAGAGCTTTTGAAGGAACAAGTGTTACGTCATATTTCTACAAATAATTAAACACTACAACACTGACTAATATCCTTTATGGATTAATTACCAAATATGTGTCTCTTTAATCTAATATTATTAACAGTGATATGTGTTTCTATTGGGACAATGCCAAAGTAACTAACAGCTAGTGATTGAAGAACACTTTCACAGTTTACAATATTATTAGGGTGCTATCAACTACCTCTAATCCAATTATAAATATTGCACTGAATTTGTGTGTGAATGTCTACTAATAATTAGAATTTAAATTACTATACTTTGTTGCATTTCTATAGTACTGATGTAAACAAAACTCTCAGTGATGCTAGTTGTTTAAAGCTGCATTCCAATCATCTTTCTTGTATATACAATGAATGCAACTTTGTTTTTGCTTGTTTTCATACAGACTATTAATTTGTATTGTAATTGTTAACTAAAATTACCTGTCTCACAGTTGACACCAGTGTAACCAGGTACACAACCACACCTGTAGCCATTGACCAAGTCCAACACAGGTGCCTCCATTATGACAGGAAGCACTGGCACACTCGTCAATATCTGGAAACCAAATGAGAAATAACGTGAACAAATATTTTAAAAAATAATATACTTTAAACAATCTTAACTTTAAATATGATTAACTAAGTTACACTGATATAATAACTTTAACAAAAAAAGATGAAAGCTCTATGTCATTTTTATGATAATTCAAAGCGCGACATCTAAATTAAGCTAATACTTGTATGTATTCAGATACAGGATAATACTAGTATTTGCCATATGGAATATATTGGGCATGGCTCCAACATTTGGTTGTTCTGTAAGATATGAACCTCTTTGAAGCATAGTATAGGAAACATACAATGTTTCGACCCATCATGTATCAGTCTTGATCACGTGCTGGTGTCACGTGATATGACTCTGGTTGTGGCAGGATAATTTGGATTTAACTAAAATTACCTGTTTCACAGTTGCCACCAGTGTAGCCTCGTACACATCTACACCCGTAGCCATTTGTCAAGTCGACACAGGTGCCTCCGTTATGACAGGGAGCACTGGCACACTCGTCAATATCTGGAAACCAAATAATATACGTTATTATGCACATACACTGTTTCCAGTTTTTCTGCCATGTTCTTCAGTAACTCTCACGTTTTTTCTTTCTCAGCTTAACTTATTACAGCTGATTTTTATATATTTACAATGTAATAGCTTTGTTACATATCATATAAGATACATATAGGTGTTTGATATTAGACATATTAGTGTGAAATTCTTTAGGTCTTTCTTATTTCACTTCTTGCAGATTATCATCATCTTAGCATTCTTCCACAACGTGGGTATTTGTCTTTCTGATAAGCATTTAGTGTACAACTTGGCAAGTGTCTTTGAGATGGTGTCTTCTCCTAGCTGCTTTCAATGTATTGATGTCTCGAATCGGTTTTTCAATTCAAGTTGGAACTCTATCTTCTTTGACCCTATTTATGTGGCATCTACTCTTGGTGGCCTCTTAGTCATCAATTTTATTCGTTTCCTCCTCTACGTCCAGTTTGATGTTGCTCGTAACCAACCTGTTGTCACTTCCAATGTTGATTTGGTTGACGACTTTTATGTCTGTGACGATGTCTGGCCTGTTTGTTAGGATGTAGTGAATTTCAGCTTTCGTGACACAATTTGGGCTTTTCCATGTCCATCTCCTCCCTACTTTCTTCTGAAACATGGTATTCATGATTTTGTTCTTGATGTTGCCCATTCTACCAAGGCGTCGTCTCTCTCGTTTCTCAATTCGAGACCAAATTTGCCCATTGCTGTTTCCATAGGGTTTGTTCATTTCCCTATTTGCGCACTGAAGTCTCCATCGTATAGTGGTTTGGGTGGAGGCTTAGGACTTAGGTCTACTAAAATCAAACAGATAATCCTATAATAATTTCATATCTTAAGGAAAGTTTGTAAGTTTACCTTCAGCAGGTGTAGTACTAGGCTGCAGGGAGGGGCTGTTTGTGACCTCTTCTGCCAGTGTAGTATCTGAGCCAAAAAACATGCAATGTCTATAACGCTGCTGTGCCACATCATCACAGTGTACTGTAAAATGTCTGTGTGATTCATGGGCAAAGATTCCACTAAAACTAAAACACATTCTGTGAAGTGACAACGTTGAGGGATAAACAAAGCTAAGGATAACATCTTCACACACAATAACTTAATGACGGGGAATAACCTATACGTAGCTTTTCTCAGTAAAGATTACATTTACAAATGTGTTTATATATTACCTCTTTCATAGTTTTAATTGTCGGCATTACCAATGAACAAATAAAATCAGCTTAAAGTGTTGATGCAGACACACTAAGTAGACAAGTGAATTATTAGTTTGCTCATAACAAGATAAAATGAAGGCAAACGTACATATTCTGATTACAATTCACCTGTTGTTTTAGCAGCAAAAGAAGGTGCAGCTGTTGTAGTGGCATCCACTTGTGGTGCAGCTGTTGTAGTGGCATCCACTTGTGGTGCAGCTGTTGTAGTGGCATCCACTTGTGGTGCAGCTGTTGTAGTGGCATCCACTTGTGGTGCAGCTGTTGTGGCATCCACTTGTGGTGCAGCTGTTGTAGTGGCATCCACTTGTGGTGCAGCTGTTGTAGTGGCATCCACTTGTGGTGCAGCTGTTGTAGTGGCATCCACTTGTGGTGCAGCTGTTATAGTGGCATCCACTTGTGGTGCAGCTGTTGTAGTGGCATCCACTTGTGGTGCAGCTGTTATAGTGGCATCCACTTGTGGTGCAGCTGTTATAGTGGCATCCACTTGTGGTGCAGCTGTTGTAGTGGCATCCACTTGTGGTGCAGCTGTTGTAGTGGCATCCACTTGTGGTGCAGCTGTTGTAGTGGCATCCACTTGTGGTGCAGCTGTTGTAGTGGCATCCACTTGTGGTGCAGCTGTTGTAGTGGCATCCACTTGTGGTGCAGCTGTTGTGGCATCCACTTGTGGTGCAGCTGTTGTGGCATCCACTTGTGGTGCTGCTGTTGTGGCATCCACTTGTGGTGCAGCTGTTGTAGTGGCATCCACTTGTGGTGCAGCTGTTGTGGCATCCACTTGTGGTGCAGCTGTTGTAGTGGCATCCACTTGTGGTGCAGCTGGTGTAGTGGCATCCACTTGTGGTGCAGCTGGTGTAGTGGCATCCACTTGTGGTGCAGCTGGTGTAGTGGCATCCACTTGTGGTGCAGCTGTTGTAGTGGCATCCACTTGTGGTGCAGCTGTTGTGGCATCCACTTGTGGTGCAGCTGTTGTAGTGGCATCCACTTGTGGTGCAGCTGGTGTAGTGGCATCCACTTGTGGTGCAGCTGTTGTAGTGGCATCCACTTGTGGTGCAGCTGTTGTAGTGGCATCCACTTGTGGTGCAGCTGTTGTAGTGGCATCCACTTGTGGTGCAGCTGTTGTAGTGGCATCCACTTGTGGTGCAGCTGTTGTAGTGGCATCCACTTGTGGTGCAGCTGTTGTAGTGGCATCCACTTGTGGTGCAGCTGTTGTAGTGGCATCCACTTGTGGTGCAGCTGTTGTAGTGGCATCCACTTGTGGTGCAGCTGTTATAGTGGCATCCACTTGTGGTGCAGCTGTTGTAGTGGCATCCACTTGTGGTGCAGCTGTTGTAGTGGCATCCACTTGTGGTGCAGCTGTTGTAGTGGCATCCACTTGTGAAGCAGTCATTGCAGTAGCATCATCATGTGATACAGCTGTTGTAGTCGTATCGAGTGATACAGCTGTATCAACCGCTGAAGCAGTCGTTGCAGCTGGATCAGTAGTCCATATCTCAACTGTAATTATAATACCATTATATGACAACAGTGCCTTCAGATGATGCTACTATTACACCCGTCTCAGCAGCGATGATTATACTGGTCTCAAATGGTGCAGTAGCATAATATTATACACATTACTATGTTAGATCGCTATCTTTTAAAATCAATTGACACATCACTACTGTTACATTTGTTGGCCACAATCAATGCTTTAAGTCAAATACTAGTAGTCTATCGTTCCTTTTTCTACATTTCACATTTTGACAGTGGTGACATACCAAATATTTGTTTTGTTAAATGAAGTTATAATCCTACCTAGTGGTGGAGCCGTGGTTGTTCTGTTTGGCAATTCAGTGTTTGAATCAGTTGATTGAGTACCAGTCAATCCAGTTGCAGCAGGCGATTCTGTTGCAGTTGCATTAGGCGATTCTGTTATAGCTGATTCTAGCAACACAAGCTGGTTGAGTTGATCAAGTATTCAGATTGTACAACATCCATAAAGTGCAAAACACAACTAAACCTTTTTGCTTTTGCAGTGAACTGATCGAATTAATCCTCTTAATGGAGTCTAAATAGATGTAAGCGCAACTGATATTTGTTGTTTTTAATGGTTTTGTTGTTTTCCTCCTGATTCCGTCATCACGGGTGAGGCTGGCATTGGTGCTATTCCTTGAGTCATGTTTTCTTCTTCTTTCTCACTTATCTTGCTCTACTTTCTCTACCAATTGTCTCCATTCCCCTCTATCATTTGCCTTCAATATCCTCTCCTCTACCACTCCTTCCAAGTCCCTCTTCACACAGTCCTCCTATCAGTCTAGGTTTTCCACTCCACCCCTTCCCTCCAGTCTCTGGGCATCTGCTGTCTTGGCCAACCTTTCAACCAGCCAATTTTATTCACATGCCCAGCCCATTTCAACTCTGTCAGTGCCTCATCTTTATGCCATACATGGGAAACTGTTCAAACACGGGACCTAGTCCTAGACCTAGAGTAGATCATTTCAACTGTCACTGCCAGTGCCTCATCTCTAGGTCATACATATATGTCATAGCAAACACAGACCACTTTCCTTCGAGTTTGGCAAAGGTTTTTCCTGTTCATTTCGGTGGTATTAATGTTATCATTGTTCAAGAATATAAATTTGCTAATCGATGAATTAATTATAACGCCAGCGAAACATCCGGAAGCGGAAAGGACGCCGTCATTTCGACAATGTTTGTGAATCGAGACCAAGACTGGTATGTTTATTTCAAAATCAGTGCACGCGGAGTGTCATTTAAATGTGTACTTCCTTTTGTTTTGGAAAACGGCATCTTGAAACAAAAGTAAAAGTCAAAACCACAAACAAACAAACCACGCACTGGAGTGAAAGTGTAGATTAGCGCATCCGCCAGGCACTGAGTCTGAGCCTGAGCCTGAGGCAGTGGCATGATTATGATAGCATCCCGGGTTCAATATCCGGACGCGGCAGGCATGTTACAACTTATATTTGGTATAAAAATATGTTCAAAGGGACCTTATAAGGTCATAACTGTGTAACAACAATGCATACAGACTGTTAACAGAACGAATGCTAGAAACAACTAGACAGACGCCACACGCATAGCCTAGACACAGCGTCCATCATAGCCTCAATTACCCAGGCTCCGTAAGGGGCAGCACTTTTTAGCCGCTCTAGTCTCGCTTAACCGATTGCCGGTCGGCTGCGGAACTACGCCGAGAAGAGTTGAGGGGCTTGAAAGTGCTGCCCCCTCACGGAGCCTAGGTAACCGATGCTAGAGCCTCTCACGATCTTTGAAGCGCATATATCATTATTATGATCGATGAATCTATACTTTTTTGATTGGCATTTCAATCAGAAAAAATCACAATTGTAATTTTATTTCCGTTTGACCAAACACAACGTCGGCGGACCAGTAATTAAAATAATTTAATCTGTGTTGCCTAAAGAACGAAACATTTGAATTAGTATTTATTAGTTTCATTAAACACTAACATAACGAGAATATTCCGGTTTAATAATGTATCTGATGACATCAGGTGGACATTATTATTATGAAAATGATTAATTCCCAATTATTTATGAAAAGCTGTGCTTTTATTGCAATAAATAATATATCTGATGACGCCATGTGGACATTCTGTAATGGAACATATATTATTAATAATACTACTGTAGATAAGTTTTTTTTGCAGAAACTGCAAATTTTTCAGGCAGGTAACTGGTTAACTAACTCACTAATATTGCAGACATAATTATTTTTTGCAGAAGACCTAAAGTTTTTAGCCACTTCTTCACTGGTTAAAATATTAAAAGAAAAATCTGATCTAACAACCTTTCAATTACCTTGGAACTTTGTTTATTTAACACAGAACGACCTATGACCTATAGGCTATAAATTTATTTCGGCGAAAGGACAGTATTTTATTCAAATTCACCTTCGATTGTTGTGTTGGTCTCGAATGATATTTCTGTTGTGGTTTCTACAACACATTAAAATGTACACCAGAATTAGTAGATTGATTGTGTCAATAATACCATAATTTGGGTGATGTGGCATTATGAATGTACAACATTTGCTGTTAGTTGGCATACCAATACAGGCGTAACTGTCACAGCAGAAACCCCCGTTGTAACGTTTACACGTTTCCACCCAAAAACGTCATGCAGATAATTTATTAATTTCAAATGGTTTGCGCATTGCAGTAATATTGACTGTGAATAATCTTACGGACAACGAGGTGGGGGACCAATTAATTGTGTGTGGTCTTAAGCATCGGAAACAAGAGTCACTCGCGTGCGCTGTTCATCATTGATCCTTCCATACTTAGTTGATTTCAGCTAGGGTTAGGACTAGAGTTGACCTAACCCCTTTCTTAACTATAACCCTAGCTAACCCCAATCAGGCCCCTCGTAATGTATGCTGATGACCTCCTGTTTGGGAAGTAAAAATACGCGCCTGCTCACACGCTCGGTATCCCTACAACACTTACCATTGGTGCTGACAACTCCTATATGAAGCAATGCGATAATGAAGACCGACCGCATTGCTCGGGTCGCCATCTTTGGCGTCATTCCGGCTTCACGGCCGCTACGAGTAGGAACACACGAACTATATTCCCTTATTCGGTCACTTTGGAATAATTATGTTTAGTTGCGTCTAGAATATATGTATGTATGTATGTATGTATTAATGTATGTATGTATGTATGTATGTATGTATGTATGTATGTATGTATGTATGTATGTATGTATGTATGTATGTATGTATGTATGTATGTATGTATGTATGTATGTATGTATGTATGTATGTATGTATGTATGTATGTATGTATGTATGTGTATGTATGTATGTATGTATGTATGTATGTATGTATGTATGTATGTATGTATTTATGTATGTAGGTATGTATGTATGTATGTATGTATGTATTGTATGTATGTATGTATGTATGTATGTATGTATGTATGTATGTATGTATGTATGTATGTATGTATGTATGTATGTAGTATGTAGTAGTAGGTAGGTGTAGTAGTACGTATGTACGTATGTACGTATGTACGTATGTACGTATGTACGTATGTACGTATTATATATACGTATATATATATATATATATATATATATATAATATATTAATATACATATATACGTACATCATTACGTATACATACATACATACAACATACATATACATACTACATGTACATAACTACATACATACGACTAAACACACACACACACACACACACACACACACACAC
>JAODUO010001274.1:130000-135847 GCA_025642075.2 Ridgeia piscesae
TTGATTATATATCATATCCGGAAATTGAATTGATTCACCGCCTATTTGAGAACAAACTAGATTTGTCGATAACAACGGTAAGCCTACGCATGTAATTACGCAGTAAATTGATACATTGAAGATCTGAGTCGTTGTATAACATTACCAGATATGATGTGTTCATGCGGCTGTAGTTGTCAGTGCAAACGATCTGTTATATAATCTGTCAGATAGGCGACCTTTTCTTAGAGCGACGGTTTTGTCTTTGTAGGCCGTTGTTTATGATAATTGACCTACGGGAGGTCCTCTATGACTCGACACCACACAGCACGCACACGCACACGCACACGCACACGCACACGCACACGCACACGCACACGCACACGCACACGCACACGCACACGCACACGCACACGCACACGCACACGCACACGCACACGCACACGCACACGCACACGCACACGCACACGCACACGCACACACACGCACACGCACACGCACACGCACACGCACACGCACACGCACACGCACACGCACAGCACACGCACACGCACACGCACACGCACACGCACACGCACACGCACACGCACACGCACACGCACACGCACACGCACACGCACACGCACACGCACACGCACACGCACACGCACACGCACACGCACACGCACACGCACACGCACACGCACACGCACACGCACACGCACACGCACACGCACACGCACACGCACACGCACACGCACACGCACACGCACACGCACACGCACACGCACACGCACACGCACACGCACACGCACACGCACACGCACACGCACACGCACACGCACACCACGCACGCACACGCACACGTCAATGCAAAACGCACACGCACACGCACACGCAAAACGCACACGCACACGCCACAACACGCACACGCACACGCAGATCGCACGCACAACGCACACGGCACGCGATCCGTATTGCTTGAATTTATGCAAAACAATACTTGAAGACCTAGCTAACAACCGCCCATCCTCTAAATTATTGGCTTCCTTATTTTCTTGCATGTGATTGCTGGTCTAGATCGCTGCCAAAACACGGCACGCGACCTGCAGTAATTGATACTTTTTTAACGACGCGTCGCCTATAATTACCCCGACACATCGGCACAGACCTGCCCGTAGTGACTACTACGTGGAGGCGGGGGCACTGGACCGGAACCGGCGCCAAGGTGACAATTGTAAGGGAGTTAGGCGGTGCATGCAGATTGCAGAATTCCCTGTAATTACCTCTTTATGTGTAATTATAAGTTCGCATACTTAATAAGTGCAGTGTATCTCATTAAAACTGGCGTAGTGCAGCCAGGAGGTATGGTGTCCTAGTGTACTGGGCCTAGCGGGCTAGCTAACGACGTGTCGGTTCACGAACAAGGAATCTCGCTCACTGTCCAGGAAGTGTATAGGAAAGCGAGTACACAAGCACCGTATTGTGCAAAGCAGAGACGCGCTGACCAATTAGAACGTCACATAGAGGAACGGGTTAAGTGTTTAGTCGACTTCTGACTGAGACGAGATTTGCGGCACACAATATTGACTCCACGTACTGACCCTACGGGGCCAGTTAGTTAATAGTAGAGTAACCTGGGGTATAACAGCTCCTCCTGCAGGTAATATGGCCCCAACAAAATTTGTGGAAATGTACATGCGAACTGCCAATTGTAAGGTATAACTCAACTTTACAGTTTTGTTGTACCATTCGATCTAATAGTCATTCTTTGGTCTAATAGGTGCTAACACATTAATTCTTCCCGTGATGACAAGCGGCCGACTGATGCTAACACATTCTCCCCGTGATGACAAGCCGTCGACTAGTGCTAACACATTCTCCCCGTGATGACAAGCCGTCGACTAGAGTGCCGCGATATTCTCCCGTGATACGCCGCCGACTAGTGCTGGTCATCTCCCCTGCGATGATTAGCGGTCGACTGCGCGAAGATATCTCCTCCCGTGCCGATTAAGCTGTCGACTAGCAAACATTCTCCCCGTGATGACAAGCCGTCGACTGGTGCTAACACATTCTCCCGTGATGACAAGCCGTCGACTGGCACAACATTTCCTCCCCCGCGGATGACGCTGTCGACCAGTGCAAATACATTCTCCTGTATTATCGCGCCGGTTCGTCTGGTGCTGGAACATTCTTCCCGTGATGACGCTTCGTCGATCAGATGCCGCAACATATTTTCCTGTGATGATAAAGCCGTCGATTGATGGTCACATTTTCAAGATGACAAGCCGTCGACTGATGCTAACACATTTTCCCCGTGATGACAAGCCGTCGACTGATGCTCATTATTTTCCCGTGATGACAAGCCGTCGACTAGTGCTAACACATTCTCCCCGTGATGACAAGCCGTGGACTGATGCTAATACAATCTTCCCGTGATGACAAGCCGTCGACTAGTGCAAATACATTCTCCCCGTGATGACAAGCCGTCGACTGGTGCTAACACATTCTTCCCGTGATGACAAGCCGTCGACTGATGCTAACACATTCTCCCCGTGATGACAAGCCGTCGACTGGTGCTAACACATTCTCCCCGTGATGACAAGCCGTCGACTAGTGCTAACACATTCTCCCCGTGATGACAAGCCGTCGACTAGTGCTAACACATTCTCCCCGTGATGACAAGCCGTCGACTAGTGCTAACACATTCTCCCGGTGATGACAAGCGTCGACTGTGCTAACACATTCTCCCCGTGATGACAAGTCGACTAGTGCAAATTTCTCCCGTGATGACAAAGTCGACTGTGCTAACACATTTCCCCGTGATGACAAGCCGTCGACTGTGCTAACACATTTCCCGTGATGACAAGCCGTCGACTAGTGCTAACACATTTTCCCGTGATGACAAGCCGTCGACGATGCTAACACATTTTCCCCGTGATGACAAGCCGTCGACTGATGCTAATACATTTCCCGTGATGACAAGCCGTCGACTGTCTAATGTGATGACAGCCGTCGACTGATGTTTAAACATTTTCCCGTGATTCAACCGTCGACTCGCTAAGCACTCCCCGGTTTACGCCGCCCACTGGTGCTAATACATTCTCCCCGTGATGACAAGCCGTCGACTGATGCTAATACATCTTCCCGTGATGACAAGCCGTCGACTGATGTAAACATTCTCCCCGTGATGACAAGCCGACTGATGCTAATACAATCTCCCGTGTTGACAAGCCGTCGACTGGCTAACACATTCTCCCCGTGATGACAAGCCGTCGCTGATGCTTTAAACATTCTCCCCGTGAGACAAGCCGCGACTGCTAACATATTCCCGTGATGACAAACGGCTGTGCTACCATTCGTTCAATGAATTAACCCACCGGATGCTAACACATTTTCTCCGTGATGACAAGCCGTCGACTGATGCTAACACATTCTCCCCGTGATGACAAGCCGTCGACGCTAACACATTTTCCCGTGATGACAAGCCGTCGACTGTGCTAACACATTTTCCCCGTGATGACAAGGGCCTCGACTGATGCTAACAATTTCCGGGTGACAGCCGTGACTGATGTTTAAAACATTCTCCCGAACCGCCGACGAGCTAAAATTTCCGATACGCCGACGATGCTATCCCTGATGAAGCCGTCGACTGGCTAAACAAATTTTCCCGTGACAAACGCGACTGATGCTAACACATTCTCCCGTGAACAAGCCGTCGACTGGCTAAACATTTTCCCGTGATGACAAACGGCCGATGCTTAACAATTTCCCCTGATACGCCGTCGATGATGCAACATTTCCCGTGATGACAAAGCACCGGGGAACTGGGCGACTGATGAACATTCCCCGTGATGCAGCTGTCGACTGGCTAAATATTTCCGTATGCGCTGTGCTAACACATTTTCCCGTGATTTTACAGCTGTCGACTGGCTAACCATTTTCCGGATACAGCCGGGCTGCTAACAATTTTCCCGTGATAAAGCCGTCGACTGATGTAATAATTCTTCTCCGTGATGACGGCGACTGATGCTAATACATTTCCGTATGACAAGCCGTCGACTGATGTTTAAAACATTTCCCGTGATGACAAGCCGCGACTGATGCTAAACATTTTCCCGTGATGACAAGGGCCCTCGACGATGGCTAAACATCTCCCCGTGATGACAAGCCGTCGACTGGGCTAACAATCTCGTGATGCGCCCTCGCCAGTGCTAAATTTCCCCGATACAGCCTGACTGGGCTAACACATTCTTCCGTGTGACAAGCCGTGACTGTGCAAACATTTCCCGTGATGACAAGCCGGGCGACTGGGGTTTAAAACATTCTTCCGTGATGACAACCGTCGATATGTAACACATTCCCCGGGAAGCCGTCGACTAGGCAAATACATTCTCCCCCGGGTGACGGTCGACTGGGCTAACACATTTTCCCGTGATGACAAGCCACTGATGCTAACCTTTTCCCCGTGATGAAAGCCGTCGACTGATGTAAACATTTCCCCGTGATGAAGCGTCGACCGATGCAATATTTCCCGGATGCGCCGTCGACGATGCTAACAATTTCCCGTGATGACAAGCTCAGTTACCCTGATCAAAGACAGCTAATCATATCTTCCGTGATGACGCCGTCGACTGATGTTAATACATTCTCCCGGATGACAAGCCGTCGACTGTGCTAATACATTCTACCCGTGATGACAAGCCGTGGACTGATGCTAATTACTTCCCGTGATGACAAGCCGTCGACTGATGCTAACACATTCTCCCCGTGATGACAAGCCGTCGACTGATGCTAACACTAACATTTCCGGATGACAGTTGCCGACTGTCAATACATTTCCCGTGATGACAAGCCGTCGACTGATGCTAACACATTTCCCGTGATGACAAGCCGTCGACTGTGCTAACACATTCTTCCCCGTGATGACAAGCCGTCGACTTGATGCTCTTCCGTGATGACAAGCCGTCGACTGATGCTAACACCATTTTCCCGTCGTGACGCCGTCGTTTAAACATCCCGGTGAGCCTCGGGATGCCAATACATTCTCCCGCATTACGCCGTCGACGGCTAACAATTTTCCCGTGATGACAAACGTCGACGTGCTCACATTTCCCGTGAACAAACCGTCGACTTGCTAAACATTCCGTTGCTGACTGGGCTAACACATTCTTCCCGTGATGACAAGCCGTCGACTGTGCTAACACATTCTCCCCGTGATTGAAACACAATCTTCCCGTGATGACAAGCCGTCGACTGATGTTAATACATTCTCCGTGACATTTCCCCGTATGAAAGCTGGGATGCATTTAACCGTCGCTGAGCTAATACATTCTCCGTGTACAACCGTCGGGCTGCCCAATAAATTTCCGCGGATGACAAGCCGCCCACTGGTGCTAACACATTTTTCCCGTGATGACGCCGTGATGATGCTAACATTTTTCCGTGATTTTTTAGCCGTCGACTGGGGTACATATTCCGTGCGGTAGTGCAAGCCGCATGCTAACATATTTTCCGTGAGCAGCCGATGTGGCTAACACATTTCCCCGTGATGACAAGCCGCCCACTGGCTAACAATTCTCCCCGTGAATGCCTGACGCTGCTAACAATTTTCCTCGTGATATCACGGCGATGTGTTCTATCGACGCTTGTATACGGGGAATGTGTTTCACTCCCCTGAAAGCTTGTCCCTTTTCCCGGGGGAATGGTGATTAGCAGTAGGGGCGACGGCTTTTAACACGGGGGGAATGTGTTAACATTTCCAGTCGACGGCCCTTTGTATCCCACGGGAAAATTGTGTTAGCACCGTCGACGGGTTGTCATCACGGGAAGATTGTATTAGCACAGTCGACGGCTTTCATCCGGGGGGTGAAAAAAGGGGAAAATTTC
>JAODUO010001275.1:0-32500 GCA_025642075.2 Ridgeia piscesae
ATGTGTGTTTGAAGACATACTGCAATTAAGATAACATTTTAAATGGTGGATGAGGAATAGACGGAAGGGAAGAAGATTCACAAGACACTCTATCTAACGTCACATCTGGCGCCCACGTAGCCAGGCCTGTTAGATAATAAACACGACTTCTGTATCACGCAGTCTGTATTAAAGTTGTTGAAATGAACACTGGGAAAATCTTCAGCAAATGTTTTGAGTAATTAGAATCTTTCTCTGCGAGTATCAGATTTCTTGATGACTTGGTGTCTCACAGCAAGCACAATGATAGATAACTGACCACTGCTATAACTGACCACGGCTACTGCAATGTGAAGAAGGTCTGTAAATGTGTCCAAGCCACCGCTATCAGCAGATATAAACTGTTTGTGTCAGATTGATTACGGACCCCCATAGAATTTGGTCCCAGGTCCATTTCCTACGGGGGTCCATATTGTATGAGACATATACGATAAGGAACCCTTAAAAAGGGCAGAGGCTTCTCTTCACAAGCATTGTGAAACTCAAAAGCTCGCAGGCCGATTCGCGACCCTCGCAAGTCTCCAAGCTCCCCAAACGTAAGCGTTAGCAGACAAATATGCTTGAAGCCAGAGAAAGATAACCAACTGATTTTTTCTAAATCAGAATCGATCGATTCAGAATTTGTTCTTACATCGAACACACACACACCCACCAGAGGTAGGGACATTATTGGACATAATTTAATTGATTGCTATTGATCTCATTGATCATCCATTCTGACAAATTATTGTAGGGGGCCCATCCAGACAACCAGATGCCACCGAGTGGTTCCACATACACATAAACTGTGCTGGACTCCGTGGCATTGCAGAGGTGATGGGAGATGAGGAATTGATGTGCAAGATGATCCAGACAGTTTTGAGGAATTGATGTGAAAGATGATCCAGACGGTTTTGAGGAATTGATGTGAAAGATGATCCAGACAGTTTTGAGGAATTTATGTGAAAGATGATCCAGACAGTTTTGAGGAATTTATGTGAAAGATGATCCAGACAGTTTTGAGGAATTGATGTGAAAGATGATCCAGACAGTTTTGAGGAATTGATGTGAAAGATGATCCAGACAGTTTTGAGGAATTGATGTGAAAGATGATCCAGAGTTTTGAGGAATTGATGTGAAAGATGATCCAGACAGTTTTGAGGAATTGATGTGAAAGATGATCCAGAGTTTTGAGGAATTGATGTGAAAGATGATCCAGAGTTTTGAGAAATTGATGTGAAAGACGATCCAGACAGTTTTGAGGAATTGATGTGAAAGATGATCCAGACAGTTTTGAGGAATTGATGTGAAAAATTATCCAGACAGTTTTGGACTAGTTGTTAATGCTTTTAGGCTGGTGTGAGTTATACTTCTGGACTAGTACGTAATACATTTTGACTAGGGGTTAATGCCCTGCATATGTGGGTAATATGCCCCATTTTCTTAAATCACTTTTTTATAAATGCTCTATTTTCCCCAAAACAATTGCTGTGGTTTCATTGGCAACAATGTATGTCTATCCTGTATAATTTATGCTGATCCCTTTCCCCCTAGAGTAAATAAACTATAAGAATACATAAAAGGGAGGCTTAATAACCGTATATTCATTGTTTACTTGTTTTTATAAAATAAATTGTTGTATGGTTACTAAGTCTACAATACTTTTAAAATAATGTTTTTCTGTTAATATTTATCTGAGGTCGTCAGTATTTATAGTAATGAAATATACGCTATTGTTTGCAGGTTTTCGTTTGCGTAATTAATATGCGTACACTTTGACATGACCCCTCAACTCAGATTTTGGCCAAGTCCACCTTCCCATTCAGAATTTGTTCGCAGTCTGAACACTCGCTGACTTCGTGCCTGTTCACTTTACAGAACAACTCTTTGCGTTGACATTTCAACAGTCACCTAAGTAAAGGTTTTTTCATAAGTCGATAATTTCATTATGCAAAGTTACTAATAATTGATGATTTCCTTGTACTCCAGCCAACAGTGACTGATATATTCATGTTTTTAATTGAAGCATAAATTTAATAGAGTCGCATCTCAATGAGCATGAGGTTGTCATTTAACTCCATTTATGACACTTGTATCAGTATTCTCTTTACTCAACATTTCATTGTAGAGCTGACGTCTAGCGTATTTGTAGACCTCTAATGACCCCAAAACACAGAGTTTATTTTTGGCTAAACTCAATGACGCTGATGTCGATGGCATTGGTGGAATGACACGCGTCAGGCTAAGATTTCAGTGACATGATTTATTTTGGGAACAAAAAACCCTCCCCCGCCCCCTCAGTTTTATATATTGTGTTTCTAGTACACTGAATTCACTTTGACGTATTATATATACACATGCGTTTTGATCATATATTTTACTGGTGCAACAGATTATGTACTGTATTTGCTATATTCGGTATTCATCTTTTTTATTATTACAATTGTTGCTGTTTTGTAATATTGATCTAATGTTATCAGTATTAATAATAACAAAATATACGCAATTGTTTGCGTGTTTTTTGTTGGCGCAAGTAAAATGCGTACATTTTGACATAATCCATCAAACCAGGTTTTTACAAAGTCATCACGCTTTTGTTTAGTAGTGACAATGCATAAAACCAGTTCATCAACCGATTCAGAATTTGTTCTCAGATCGAACTTGCATACTCACCAAAGGCGGTGGACATCGCTGGACATAATTTAACTGATTGTTACATTTCTCATTGGTCATCCATTCCGACAAATTATTGTAGGGGGCCCACCCAGACCACCTACAATACTCACTTATTTGACTTACAACTTCCTACTACCAGTGACAAAGGACATTCTTTGTCTTGTCATTTAAGTCGTCCGTCTGTTTGTAAATATCCCGACACTTTAAATTTGAATTGATTCGAAACGCATTTTTTATTTATACACAACCTTAAGATGTACGCTCATTTGTATAAATGTAAAAATGTGGTAACTTTGGCACATGTCAAGAAGAAGTGAAACATATTTTTCCAGGTTGGGTCTTTCACCTGCAATAATCTCTCAAAAACAAAACAAAAATTGGGTATTTATGTTCCATATGAATCCGTGGAGAAATTAACAATAATGCACTAGGTAGATAGAATATGTGGCAAGTCTCAATGATGAAACGCAAATTTGAAGTACCAATAGTTAACCGACCACATTTCTTAAATTATATTGACCATATGAAGAATTGAGGTGTATGAAACCAAAATTATACCCAAAGGGGGTATTAGTTATGAAATGCATCTAAGAGAATGTTTTTAATAACACAACAGACCAGGAGATCAGACAGAAGTGTTTAAAATACTGAATGGTTATGACAATATTGATGGAAGTATTTTTCTCTCCTCAGAAGAGAATTACTGTTACTGAAGAAATAGGTGGCTCATCTAAGAAGAGAAAGCTGTCTGATTTCTTAAAATCAAATCATAAAGAGATGCAGACTGGTCACAATAGATATGTAATTGAACTAGATCTATATGAACGAAGTCCCCAAGTTGATGACAAAAGCATGTACCGACTTGGAGGAAGCAGAATTTCTGCAAGATTCCACTCAAGTACCTTTGTATGTCTGCAGCATCAATGTCTTTAGACCACGTGTTCAGCTGAGTTGGTACCATTGTACGCGATCAGAGAACATGCTTGAAGCCAGAGAAGGTTAACATCAGTGCCTTCAGACCACGTGTTCAGCTGTGGTGGTGTCAAGGTAAGCGATCGGAGAACATGCTTGAAGCCAGAGAAGGTTAACATCAGTGCCTTCAGACCACGTGTTCAGCTGTGTTGATGTCAAGGTAAGCGATCGGAGAACATGCTTGAAGCCAGAGAAGGTTAACATCAGTGCCTTCAGACCACGTGTTCAGCTGTGGTGGTGTCAAGGTAAGTGATCGGAGAACATGCTTGAAGCCAGAGAAGGTTAACATCAGTGCCTTCAGACCACATGTTCAGCTGTGGTGGTGTCAAGGTAAGTGATCGGAGAACATGCTTGAAGCCAGAGAAGGTTAACATCAGTGCCTTCAGACCACGTGTTCAGCTGTGTTGGTGTCAAGGTAAGCGATCGGAGAACATGCTTGAAGCCAGAGAAGGTTAACATCAGTGCCTTCAGACCACGTGTTCAGCTGTGGTGGTGTCAAGGTAAGTGATCGGAGAACATGCTTGAAGCCAGAGAAGGTGAACCAACTGATATTTATCAATCAGAATCTGTGAAAAGGCTCTGATGTTACAGAACACTCATGTTCACTTCCAAGAGATGGGTTAATCGGATACAGAATGACCCGTACAGTACCACAGACACTGAAAACAGTTGTGTGGCTTGTTATTTTTTCACTTGAACTTGACAACAGTAATTTAAGATATATTTGCAAAAATAGTGGTGCGAACTGCGAAGTACAATTGTAATGTTTATCAACACTGCTTTGTTTATTTATTTAAATAAAAACTTGTTATTGCAATTGTCGATATTGTTTTAATATTAAATCATAATTATCTTTACAACACAAGTAATACACTTAGATAGACAGGTTGGATTTGATAAGCAAAAGTGCTTCCTTCTCCACCAACCATTGCGAGTTAATTCTCTAGGTAGCAATCCCGTTAAAACATGTGAAAACGTGTGTATGGTAAGTAGTAAATACCAGACCGGTTCTGGCAGCTTTAGTCCATTACTATTATGCATTTATAATCAGTTTTAAGAAATATGGAAAATCCACATTTGCATCATAGCGCTGATCGCAAATGACAACACGCGCCATCATGAATACTCATAGATCTTACATCCGGGTAGTCAGTCGGACAAACAGTGCGCTGCAAAAGCCAAAATTGCCTGAAGCTACGCTAATCCATCGATTACTTTATCTGAAGAAGACGTCCCAGGTGCTAGTTTTGTCTACACCCAAATTGAGAAGCATAGCGTAGACCAACTGCGAAGATGGCTTCCGTGTCGTGGGCTAAGATGATCTGGCAACAAATCAGCCTTGTTGGAAAGGTATATGTATTTTGATGTTTACAATCGCCGAGACAAAATCGCCTACCAGCGTAACTATTCCAGTGTAAATAAGTAGTAATTACAGCAGACGATTTTCGTAGAATATCCTGAGATTTTGATCGAATCAGACACTACCTGTGTCCTGTATTCTAATTTACCTATGTGGCGTTTTATTTAGCGCACTCGCCCGCTACTCTTTCATGTTTACTGAAGTGTTTAGGCTGGCCTTTATGCTGTGCTTGCCGCTGTCGGAGCACGAGCGGCCTGGGGGCGGGTCAGTAATTATGTCTCCACTGCCCCCGATGTCAACGTATTTTCTGTGCTACGTGCAGAGTTAACTTCTCAATCAACCTTTATTTGTATCTTGAAATAATATGTCCTATGTTTGTTAACTTAAGGCGGCGATCAAAAAATGTATCACTTTCTTGCAATTTGTTTGATCAAGATAGGCAACATTCAGTATAAACAAAATCAGCCTAATTCTGATTATTCACAAGGGATCGTACAATTTATATTTTCTATTGCAGATGCCGAAATGTGATGTCTGCCAAAAAGGGCATGTAATTGACCCTGCTATCGACCAGGGGAAATGGTATGAGATGAAACAGTCAGCCAAACGCCAGAAACTCCATCTACCAGTTCCCTCCCTGCCCCTGCTCCAGACTTCGGGTGGAAGACATAGCTTTATGTAGAGACCCGTCCACCCGTCATTTGGATGGATCAAAACGAATATGGACGGGTAGAAATATGGTGGACCGGTTGTGGACGGGTAAAAAAATGAAGGAGCAAAAAAGTCTTCCAAAACCATAGATATTGTTAGTAATGCCTTGAAAATGAGTGAAAATGTTGTCACATGTGTGTTTGTAGTCCATTTCAGGTCATCAGACACATTTAAAAGTTTGTAAACCGGCTTAACAGTTAACATCCATGTGTCCACCAACATATGTGTGACTGGCAATAATTTTATCCTGCATAAAGCCCTGGGTATGTCTTACCTACGACTATCCACGTAGTCATGCTCCTACTCATCCAAGAACTATGCCTGGTCTATCCTTAGCGAACTCGGACAACTGGATATAACTGGTTTATGGACACCAAACTATGCTTCTAGCAAGACTACTGCATCTCTACAATATACTGTTAATTATGACTTCATATATAATAATTAAAATATTTCATGAAAAGTAATTACAAGGAATTTATGCAACCATAATTCCTTACAACTTGGTGGAATCTCTGCAGGGACCTGCTGTAGATGAGGATGACTCTGCCCCTCACCTCGACTCTCCCACCTCTAAGCCATTACGCAGGGGTAAACAGTTTTTTGAGAGTGGTCATGTTACATGTATGAGTGATAACCGTACACTGGCACATTATAATGTCAAGGCAAAAGTCCTTGCCAGCATGAAGCAGATCTCATATAATGTGCAGGTTATCGTGAGTGTATACAGTGGTTTTGTTCTACACGCATCACGTGAATGCAAGTCATCAGCCTTGGGGGCCTACTTGTTGTGGTGAATGATTATTTGTTGACATTCGGACAGGATTTCGCAATCGCTGTGTTTACATGTGACGTCTGATGTCATAATGAAGTGACAGGTGGGTTGACACTGAGACTGACCTGACAGTGTCACTGTCAGTCGTAACATAAACAATGTATTCGGTATGTTGCCTATGACTATGCTGGATAGTGAATAAAAGAAACTATTTATTGTGAAAGCATAAAATGATCACTACCATACTAAAAAGGTATCTTTACTTTACATGATAATCCCTGGCACACTGCAAGATAAAAAAAACTATTTTAGACTAGTTTTATAATATAGTTTATTATTGAAAAGTGTGTGTAAATAGTACCACTACAGTACATTAAAAACTGCAGATGTATTACCCAAAATTCTTGTTGGGCAAAAGTAGCTTGCTTGATTTGTTTACATGGTTGATTTGTGGGTAATCTGTTTATTTTATTGCAGTATTTTAAGAGTGAGCATTTTCATGTGGATTGTTAGTGCCTAAGTATGTCATTGACAACTGGTTGTACTGACAAACTTGAGTTGGCTCGACTGCTGGATCGTAATCAGCCAAACAATTTCATGTGGAATATTGAGCTGTGGCTAACACAAGATGGTGATGACAGCACCGGCTTAGATCGTTTCTTCAACAACCATTTCTCCCAAAGTGACGACAACGATTTGTCGGAAGGATGACGCATCAAAAACACAAGAGAAAGATGACGTCGACTATTTCTTACAAACTGATGACAAGCACTCATCAGAATAAGAAATATAAGAAAATAAGAGATATGACTTTTGAGTCACTGACGTAACGGTCATGCCTGACCCAGCAGTGACTGCTGTTGATAGTTCGACCTCGACCAAGTTCGCCAAAGCCACTGCATTTTCGTAAGTCTAGTTACATATATGTTTCGCTAAGGCTGCCACAAGGGTTTCCCCCAGTAACAGGGCTACCACAAAGGTTTCCTGTCCCCGAACCAAAGGGGTTTCCTGCTAGTGGTAGGACTGTCTCAGTGTTGAGTGATGCTCACCAGAGAGTATGTGTATGAGTTAATAAAACAAAGGTTTCCCATGTTAGGGAGGGGTATAAATGCCAGGCTAGGGAACACTTGAGACCAGGGAGAGACTGGGAGATTTGTCAGAGCACACAGGGTGCAGGGTGTGCAGCTGGAGAGTTTCCCTCAGGCTTGGGCTGGGAGGTGAGGCTGGGCTGCCTCTGTGTGGTATAGCTGGGTTAGTCTGGCATTGTCATCTGGGTTTGTAAACTGAATCTAAGTGGTTCGGGTGGAGAGTTTAGTGGAGCCACGCGGAGCTTGATTTGTATCTTTAGTTTTATTACACATTGGCTGTTAGTTTACGACATTTATTTTGAAGTATAAAATAAAGAATGCGACTGTCGAGTTTTACATAAGCATGTTTATTTATATTTACTTACAAAGTTAATCCCTCTTAATTTACTCTGCCGTTGTCCAAGAGTAATGTCTAAGTAGCAGTACGACAGTATTGCTGTGACAGTTGGCAACTAGAACACACATGGCATCTAGCAGTGTATTAATCAACTTAAACCTGAAATAACATTAATATTATTAACTATGAGTTAAACGTACGACAGTGTCAGAGCATTTCCCAATTGCTGGGTTTACATGTGACGTCTGATGTCATAGTGAAGTGACAGGTGGGTTGACAGGTCCTGACTGTCAAGTCAGTCGTAATAAACAAGTAATCGGATCTCATATGATATGCTGGTGTGCATACAAAACAACTTGTTGTGAAGCAAAAATTATTGTATGCCTTACCATGTTTCCCAACATGTGTTATTTCAGTCTCCACAAAGGAAACAAGACATCACAGATTTGGGTAACACATTTAAGTCATTATAGTTAGTTTGTTACATTTGAATTTCTTTTTTAAGGACTGACACAAAATACTGGACATGACGGAAAGAAGCTTTCCGACGGCAAAGATCTGAGTGGCACTGGTCATCTATAATCAAAGTCAAGATCGACACCCTGCAAAGCTACTTTGGTCTGGCCATTTGACAAAATGTGGGGGACATTATTGGGTCATTCCATGTCAAATCAATCACTCAAAACATCACCCGACTCCAATTTTTATGAAATTAAGTACAGTTGTTGGCTCATGCGAGAATATCAAAATAAAAATAAAATAACAATCTAGATCAAGTATCATTGAAGATATAGGTCACTGAACTTTGACCCAAATTGCATACTGACCGCTACATTAATGCCTGTAACTCTGCTATTAATACAGCTAGAGAAACAATCTATATATCATTGGAAAGCCAATAAACATGCACACATAACTGTTATAAATTAAAACATTAGTATAAATGTTGTAATTTTTTTAATTTGACCTTTGACCTTTGACCTCAGATACCCAAAAAGTGTCCTCTGATTTTGCTAATATTTTTTATACGATATCCTACGCTATGGCAGAAGAGTCCCTGAAAATATTAGAGTGGGCAAATAATAATGTTCAGAGATACATTAAATTAAGTATTGGTACACAGAACAATGTGATGGCCAGTCTCTACCATGAGGGCAGCTCTAGGGAGAACCCAAATCACCATAAGTCATGGATATCTCCATGGGAATTTCCCAGTAAGTGTAGGCCATTATCAGGAGTGAAAGGTGACTGATTCCACAGTTCAGCCTTTACAGTGGTGCTATTTTCGGAACGGCAAACTCTGATATTACTACAAGCATTTTATTGCTTCTTGTTAACAGTATATTTTGTCTTTGCAGTCCTCTGCATTATGCCATGTGAGAGTATACCCATTGGACTAAGGTGGATAGTGAATAAAAGAAACTATTTATTGTGAAAGCATAAAATGATCACTACGGGGTACCATACTAAAAAGGTACCTTTACTTTACATGATAATCCCTGGCGCACTGCAAGATCAAAAATCTATTTGAGACTAGTTTTATAATATAGTTTATTATTGGAACGTATGTAAATAGTACCTCTATAAGTACATTAAAAACTGCACATGTATTACCCAAAATACTTGTTGGGCAAAAGGAGCTTGCTTGATTTGTTTACATGGTTGATTTGTGGGTAATCTGTTTATTTTATTGCAGTATTTTAAGAGTGAGCATTTTTATGTGGATTGTTAGTGTATAAGTATGTCATTGACAACTGGTTGTACTGACAAACTTGAGTTGGCTCGACTGCTGGATCGTAATCAGCCAAACAATTTCATGTGGAATATTGAGCTGTGGCTAACACAAGATGGTGATGACAGCACCGGCTTAGATCGTTTCTTCAACAACCATTTCTCCCAAAGTGACGACAACGATTTGTCGGAAGGATGACGCATCAAAAACACAAGAGAAAGATGACGTCGACTATTTCTTACAAACTGATGACAAGCACTCATCAGAATAAGAAATATAAGAAAACAAGAGATATGACTTTGATTTTTGAGTCACTGACGTAACGGTCATGCCTGACCCAGCAGTGACTGCTGTTGATAGTTCGACCTTGACCAAGTTCGCCAAAGCCACTGCATTTTCGTAAGTCTAGTTACATATATGTTTCGTTAAGGCTGCCACAAGGGTTTCCCCCAGTAACAGGGCTACCACAAAGGTTTCCTGTCCCCGAACCAAAGGGGTTTCCTGCTAGTGGTAGGACTGTCTCAGTGTTAAGTGATGCTCACCAGCGAGTATGTGTAGTAGTTAATGAAACAAAGGTTTCCCACCTTTAGGGAGGGGTATAAATGCCAGGCTAGGGAACACTTGAGACCAGGGAGAGACTGGGAGATTTGTCAGGGCACACAGGGTGCAGGGTGTGCAGCTGGAGAGTTTCCCTCAGGCTTGGGCTGGGAGGTGAGGCTGGGCTGCCTCTGTGTCGTATAGCTGGGTTGGACTGGCATTGTCATCTGGGTTTGTAAACTGAATCTAAGTGGTTCGGGTGGAGAGTTTAGTGGAGCCACATGGAGCTTGATTTGTATCTTTAGTTTTATTACACATTGGCTGTTAGTTTACTACATTTATTTTGAAGTATAAAATAAAGAATGCGACTGTCGAGTTTTACATAAGCGTGTTTATTTATATTTACTTGCGACAGTACAAAGTTAATCCCTCTTAATTTACTCTGCCATTGTCCAAGAGTAATGTCTAAGTAGCAGTACGACAGTATTGCTGTGACAGTTGGCAACTAGAACACACATGGCATCTAGCAGTGTATTAATCAACTTAAATATGAATTAACATTAATATTATTAACTATGAGTTAAACGTACGACAGTGTCAGAGCATTTCGCAATCGCTGTGTTTACATGTGACGTCTGATGTCATAGTGAAGTGACAGGTGGGTTGACACTGAGACTGACCTGACAGTGTCGCTGTCAGTCGTAACATAAACAATGTATTCGGTATGTTGCCTATGACTATGCTGGATAGTGACCAAAAGAAACTATTTATTGTGAAAGCATAAAATGATCACTACGGGGTACCATACTAAAAAGGTATCTTTACTTTACATGATAATCCCTGGCGCACTGCAAGATAAAAAAAACTATTTTAGATTAGTTTTATAATATAGTTTATTATTGAAAAGTGTGTGTAAATAGTACCACTACAGTACATTAAAAACTGCACATGTATTACCCAAAATTCTTGTTGGGCAAAAGCAGCTTGCTTGATTTGTTTACATGGTTGATTTGTGGGTAATCTGTTTATTTTATTGCAGTATTTTAAGAGTGAGCATTTTCATGTGGATTGTTAGTGCATAAGTATGTCCTTGACAACTGGTTGTACTGACAAACTTGAGTTGGCTCGACTGCTGGATCGTAATCAGCCAAGCAATTTCATGTGGAATATTGAGCTGTGGCTAACACAAGATGGTGATGACAGCACCAGCTTAGATCGTTTCCTCAACAACCATTTCTACCAAAGTGATGACAACGATTTGTCGGAAGGATGACGCATCGAAAACACAAGAGGAAGATGACGTCGACTTCCATTTCCAAGAAATATAAGAAAACAAGAGATATGACTTTGATTTTTGAGTCACTGACGTAACGGTCATGCTTTGACCAAACAGAGGCTGACCCAGCAGTGACTGCTGTTGATAGTTCGACCTCGACCAAGTTCGTCAAAGCTAATGCATTTTCGTTAACTCTAGTTACATTTATGTTTCACTGTTGTGTGTAGTAAACATTTATTCCTGATGAATTATATTATTGTAAGGCTGCCACAAGGGTTTCCCCCAGTAACAGGGCTACCACAAAGGTTTCCTGTCTCCAACCCACAGGGGTTTCAAGCAAAGCGAACTCACACTTATAGGTTAACTGGTGATGCATACAATCATACAACTTGTTGATGAAAAATAAACTTTGGTGTGCCTTATTCCATGTTTCCCAACATGTGTTATTTCAGTCTCCACAAAGGAAACAAGACATCACAGATTTGGGTAACACATTTAAGTCATTATAGTTAGTTTGTTACATTTGAATTTCTTTTTTAAGGACTGACACAAAATACTGGACATGATGGAAAGAAGCTTTCCGCCGGCAAAGATCTGAGTGGCACTGGTCATCTATAATCAAAGTCAAGATCGACACCCTGCAAAGCTACTTTGGTCTGGCCATTTGACAAAATGTGGGGGACATTATTGGGTCATTCCATGTCAAATCAATCACTCAAAACATCACCCGACTCCAATTTTTATGAAATTAAGTACAGTTGTTGGCTCATGCGAGAATATCAAAATAAAAATAAAATAATAATCTAGATCAAGTATCATTGAAGATATAGGTCACTGAACTTTGACCCAAATTGCATACTGACCGCTACATTAATGCCTGTAACTCTGCTATTAATACAGCTAGAGAAACAATCCATATATCATTGGAAAGCCAATAAACATGCACACATAACTGTTATAAATTAAAACATTAGTATAAATGTTGTAATTTTTGAAATTTGACCTTTGACCTCAGATACCCAAAAAAGTGTCCTGATTTTGCTAATATTTTTTATACGATATCCTACGCTATGGCAGAAGAGTCCCTGAAGATATTAGAGTGGGCAAATAATAATGTTCAGGGATACATTAAATTAAGTATTGGTACACAGAACAATTTGATGGCCAGTCTCTACCATGAGGGCAGCTATAGGGAGAACCCAAATCACCATAAGTCATGGATATATCCATGGGAATTTCCCAGTAAGTGTAGGCCATTATCAGGAGTGAAAGGTGACTGATTCCACAGTTCAGCCTTTACAGTGGTGCTATTTTCGGAACGGCAAACTCTGATATTACTACAAGCATTTTATTGCTTTTTGTTAACAGTATATTTTGTCTTTGCAGTCCTCTGCATTATGCCATGTGAGAGTATACCCATTGGACTAAGGTGGATAGTGAATAAAAGAAACTATTTATTGTGAAAGCATAAAATGATCACTACGGGGTACCATACTAAAAAGGTACCTTTACTTTACATGATAATCCCTGGCGCACTGCAAGATCAAAAATCTATTTGAGACTAGTTTTATAATATAGTTTATTATTGGAACGTATGTAAATAGTACCTCTATAAGTACATTAAAAACTGCACATGTATTACCCAAAATTCTTGTTGGGCAAAAGGAGCTTGCTTGATTTGTTTACATGGTTGATTTGTGGGTAATCTGCAGTATTTTAAGAGTGATCATTTGTATGTTGATTGTTAGTGTATAAGTATGTCATTGACAACTGGTTGTACTGACAAACTTGAGTTGGCTCGACTGCTGGATCGTAATCAGCCAAGCAATTTCATGTGGAATATTGAGCTGTGGCTAACACAAGATGGTGATGACAGCACCAGCTTAGATCGTTTCCTCAACAACCATTTCTCCCAAAGTGATGACAACGATTTGTCGGAAGGATGACGCATCGAAAACACAAGAGGAAGATGACGTCGACTTCCGTTTCGTAAACGACTATTTCTTACAAAGTGATGACAAGCATTCATCAGAATCAGAAATATAAGAAAACAAGACATTTGACTTTGATTTTTGAGTCACTGACGTAACGGTCATGCTTGACCAAGCAGAGGCTGACCCAGCAGTGACTGCTGTTGATAGTTTGACCTCGACCAAGTTCGTCAAAGCTAATGCATTTTCGTTAACTCTAGTTACATTTATGTTTTGCTGTTGTGTGTAGTAAACATTTATTCCTGATGAATTATATTATGGTAAGGCTGCCACAAGGGTTTCCTGTCTCCAACCCACAGGGGTTTCAAGCAAAGCGAACTCACATTTATAGGTTAACTGGTGTTGCATACAATCATACAACTTGATGATTAAAAAATAAACTTTGGTGTGCCTTATTCCATGTTTCCCAACATGTGTTATTTCAGTCTCCACAAAGGATACAAGACATCACAGATTTGGGTAACACATTTAACTCATTATAGTTAGTTTGTTACATTTGAATTTCCTTTTTAAGGACTGACACAAAATACTCGACATGACGGAAAGAAGCTTTCCACCGGCAAAGATCTGAGTGGCACTGGTTGTCTATAACCAAAGTCCAGATCGACACCCTGCAAAACTACTTTGGTCTGGCCATTTGACAAAATGTGGGGGACATTATTGGTATGCAGAACAATGTGATGGCCAGTCTCTACCATGAGGGCAGCTCTAGGGAGAACCCAAATCACCATAAGTCATGGATATCTCCATGGGAATTTCCCAGTAAGTGTAGGTCATTATGAGGAGTGAAAGGGGACTGATTCCACAGTTCAACCTTTACAGTGGTGCTATTTTCGGAAGGGCAAACTATGACGTTTCTACAAGCATTTTATTGCTTCTTGTTAACAGTATATTTTGTCTTTGCAGTCCTCTGCATTATGCCATGTGAGAGTATACCCATTGCCTCGTATTGTTGCTCGTAGTGCGAAACGCGATTTACGAGACCTGATAATTGGCGCCGCCACACCAACAAAGGCGCGTGCGAACGGAAAACGTGCAAGCAACGACAGCACGAAGCCCTTATCACTGAAATAATGGTAAGTTGGTCGTAATAATTGTCAAACACCTGTTTACCAAGTTGTATAAGTTATGTGATGAACTTGTGTTTATTTCAGGGCTGCTATGTATCTTGTTGTCTTTTAAAATGTCCATGTGTTCAAGGGTTGACTCATCGTGCAGCTGATGCAATGCAATTTCGCCCCCTTGTTATCTTCACTGCTTTCCCATTTGGGAGTTATCTAGGCAAGATAAAAAGGCTAAGATTAGAAGGCCTCAGTTTCCACTTCCTCAGGTCATTCGTCAATTGTCAGAGATGCAGATTGAGCTCAAAGTGGACACAAAGTTACAGGAATTCTCCCTGAAAGAGGAGCATGCCCTGGGACCTCTTTCTTCCATTTGAATTCAGGCAATATTCACAGCTGTCAGCAATTCAGTAATATGACCTATATTTGTCTATCAATGATGGAGGTGCCTGTATTAAGGTTCATTCATCACATGGACTGAACAGGAACATTTGCAAGGGTCTGTGTGGCAAGTCTGAACCTGTCGTGTGATTTGAACGTTTTACTTAACATTCTGATTTTTTCTGAACCCCTGAATCACCAGACTTGGGG
This sequence comes from Ridgeia piscesae, assembly GCA_025642075.2. NCBI lineage: Eukaryota > Metazoa > Annelida > Polychaeta > Sabellida > Siboglinidae > Ridgeia > Ridgeia piscesae. The sequence continues at coordinate 15,126 of JAODUO010001275.1, forward strand.
ATATTGAAAGTAACAAAACCGAACAGCAATACAGGTTCTGAATACAGAAAGTGAATTGGTCTTACAGACTGCATTCACATTTTTCAAATGATTCCGTCGTATAAGGAACACTATGTAAGTATACTTCTTTTCCATCAATTCATATCATCTTTAGCTCAATCAACCAATTAGTGAGCTATGTCTGCCCCTGTCTCCATTAGATACAATTGTACCATCAACCCTAACAAACCAATGACAGCACTGTGATTCTATACAAAAACCTCACATATGCATGTTAGTGTGCATAGTCATTAGTCCTGCAACTTTTCTTTATTATTCAACTATCCTGTGAGCAGTGCACAAGAGAAATATAAAACAAACTGCAAAAAGGGTCTGCAATGCTGCGAGGTACATGGAAGTGTCAGGGGAAGAGGATTGGAAATAATTTCCACTCAGATGGATAATGTGGAAGACTGGTAAGGTGATTTCCGTTTTCTGTGATGTCTGGATAATCCATTAGCATTAACAAATGTACAGACCCTTAGCAGTGAAGGAACAATCTACAACACGACGAACGACACGACTTGGCGAACGATGTGTCAACACATTGTGAGGTAAGACTCCCATATGTGACCTGCATACGTCATTAGTCCTGCAACTTTTCTTTATTATTCAACTATCTCGTGAGCAGTGCACAAGAGAAATATTTAACAAACTGCAGCAATCTGACACCTTATATTTGGACTGTACCTTCCAACAACGTTTCTTCATAAACCATTGGTTTTGTGGACTACTGAATCAAAACCAGTATGTACTTGGTTGTTGAGTATGCAGACGAAACTCTGCTAACAGTGATTCCAGTGAATTGGCTGTGCAAAAGGGAAATCCTGTGCACTTTGGCCACCCTATATTAAGTATAACTATAAGGACTCTAAAAGAGTTTGCAATGCTGCAAGGAAAATGGAAGTGCCAAGAGAAGAGTGGAAATCAGTTCCACTCAGATGGATAATGTAGACCGATAAGATGATCTCTTTTTTCTGTGATGTCTGTATATAATTTATTATCATTATTGTGTTTTCTTTGGTTGTCTAACTTGTGTTCACTTAATTCTACAACTGCATGCCGATATGGTAGGGTTCATTATATTTTATTAGTAGGTGCTTGACCCAGATATGAGATAAGGAGTGGTAGAAACCACATGTCAATAATTAGCAGTAGCCTAGTTGATGTCTTTTTTTTCATCTCAAAATTCCAGTTTCTCTTTTAGCAGTGTAGTGTTGGAGGATTGATTTATGTTATGGGTAATAAGACAGACGTTCCAGCCCGCCAAACCAGATCAGACACTTTGGCAAAGGTAAAGATGGCGACCAACTCAGATAGAGCCACGACTGCGATGGAAGCTGGCAAAAGCAGCCCTCGTCGATCAGATGGAGTCAGACTACATTTGCATTTTCACCTTACACCCATCCATTTCTGCTTGAACCACCCACAGATTGCCCCTGCTTACATCACCAAGCAAAATGACAACTGTATTAATACGCAGAAATGCACCGACTGACAGCTGTCATAATTTGACAGCTCTGATGCCACGCTGCACGAAAACATCATTTCTAATCACTCCACACTACATGTGCTCACAGAAATTCAGACAATCTGCATAATGCCGCTTTTAAATGGTACTCTTTGGTCGGGGAATGGCAGATGAGCACCTTATTGTGGTCTAACATCAGATGAAAAACATGGCAGCGCCAAGGCCCAGGTATTCGGTCAAAACATTAACAGCTGGCTTGAACAATATGAGCGTTACACCAGACTACAGAATATGACTGACCAACAGCAGGTTGATGCTTTCACCTTTCATGTGTCAGGCCTCGCCCTGACATGGCATCAGTCGCTGGATGACGGGGTACAGAATGACTGGCCGATACTGAGAGACCACTTCTTGCAACACTTCCAGATATTGCAGCAAGCACTCTGGCGACAAGAGAGAGACTTATACCAGCGACAACAACAGCCAATAATCTAAAAACAGAATCGACAAACACTGGGCCCAAGAATGCTACAACCTACCATAACTTCTTTAATAACTATCCTATCATCATAATTTTGGTGTCATTTTGTTTGTGTTTCAATGATCTGCTCTTTGTGACCACCATTTTTGTGACTAAAGATAGACAGAAGTTCTGTGAACAATTCGTGAATTCTCATACCATAAACTTCTTTCAAACCTTACACCCTCCATTTCTGCTTGAACCACCCACGGATTGCCACTGATTACATCAGCAAACAAAATGACAACTGTATTAATACGTCGAAATGCACCGACTGACAGCTGTCATAATTTGACAGCCGCACGGAAACTCGCTATGTATTTTAATGATGTAACAGTACATACCTAGATAAAGTGCTTTTCGCAGCCTTGCGCGCCGACTCCGACAACTTTACTCTGCGAAATATTGAGCAAAGTAACGCGAATCCTCCCCATACACAAAACACTCTCCAGCATGGGCTATTAAACATGTAAATACTCGCTTATAACCGACCGATAACGTCGCAAACTTTGCAACTTTGCAATCCAGGGTCACGTGCGCGATCTTTACCGTACCTGACCCCATCTACCATTGGGGAACCTACATGACTGCTAGGTGGCGCTGATACGCAAGTCGGGCCTATCACGAAACATAGTACAGTACGTTTTTTAGAATTTGTTTGCAACATTCATCTGCTGTGACATAAGTGCCTTTGAGCAGTCGGTCCTGGTGTGACTGTACGCTGTCGACAGTGAAATGGTGTATTTTAGCTGATTTTACTAAGCGGGTGTGTACTTAGCAGTAAAGTGGCTTCTTGACCCCTCTGCTGTATTACTGCCTGCATTCATGTGTAAATATCATTCATATGTAAATATTGAATATTTACCGGCATTGTAAGAGAGAACGAAACATTGGAATTTGACTAAATTCCACCAGTGAGATGATGATAATATAACAACTTGCAATACGTTTTAGAATATTCCTGCGTCTGTTTTTTCTTATAATACTACAAAACGCTAACATGGTGGCCAATGGATCGAAAACTAACTGTGTACTGACCCCGTTATCGCGCTCCTTGTGCGCGCGCGTTGTTTATTTCTTGTTCAAGTTCATCTTTGAATTCTTTTAGACTACAACTGTTATTATAATATAATAAGGCATATCTACAACGCGTATTAACAAATGCTGGATATAACGAACGAATGCGGCGTAACGGTCGATGTAACGATGTAACGATGTAACGATGTAACGATGTAACGATGTAACGATGTAACGATGTAACGATGTAACGAGGTAACGAGGTAACGAGGTAACGAGGTAACGAGGTAACGAGGTAACGAGGTAACGAGGTAACGAGGTAACGAGGTAACGAGGTAACGAGGTAACGAGGTGACGAGGTAACGAGGTAACTTCGATTGGGCAAACCGTGTAATTAGCGTACACCGGTATCCACTTCATATCCGGTTTGTGGTAGTTAATTACTCTGCGCATGCAATCTTACGCGAGAAAACCATTTGAACAGCGACGAACGTGATCACTTACATAAACCTCCTTACGTAAATAAATTGAATAAAATAATCAATTTATCAATGTTTAAATATGAATTTCTTTTTAATTTTTAACTTCATACATAGGTTTTCGCCCTCACATTTCTTTCGGGCGTTAAACACTTTCCGGGTGACTTTTTTGCGCATGCGCGATGCATTTGCAATAATCGGTATGCGATCAAACGCAAAGTATCTAAAAATTGCATAATTACGGTCTTGCCTTTAACATTCCATTACTTTTAAGTATTGTTTAAAATGCCATCAACTAAATTGAAATATTTTATTATGTTTGTTTCCATCACCATCATGATTCAAGTCACGTGATTTGTGTTTGTTATCAAAACATGTCTCAAAAATACTAATACGTACCTGCTCGAATTCGAAGACGGATACACCATTTCTAGGAAACCCAGTATAACGACCAGTCCGCTCAATCACACTCGAGCAGTTGAACGGCTTTGACTTTGTGTATTTGAATATTTGCTTCTATATACCAAACATTGTTTATAACACATGCAGCTTGTGGCTGAAATCACCCAAAGTTATTACTTGACCGAATTCCGACCTCCTCGAGGGGGATTTCATTGGTTTTAAATAAAAAGAAGGTTTTGAAAGGGATGTGTCAGGGATAGAGTAAAAAGTTGGTGCTGACGCAACGCAACCAACCGCAGAGATTCCTGCCCCGTGAGGATAACCATCGTTATTGATGCATATTAAACTGGCCATCAAGTTGAACACGTGAACCAAAACATGCCGGTTTTTTTTACAAATAGTTGAAGAAACATTTGCAAAGTACACAGATATTCAAAATATGTAACACTTATTTAATTCCAATTTTGCAAACGAGTGTATAAACAAGAAATATTTTAGCGAAATGCCGCGCGAGGAAGTCCCGCGAACAAAATTCTGTGCCATGAGTCGAAAACAAGATTGCCATGCAAGAGTGAACTCCAGATGGCAAGTGGACAAGGAAGCATAGCCTTAATGAGTGTCCAACCCATATCACTTATGTGTATCCCACCTTTTTAAAGTATTTGTCGATGTTCTTTTTAAACACGCCACAGGGACCATTACGCCACGGCTGACGTGGACCAGTGTGACAAAGGCCGCCGTTGTCACATTTTCTTCGTTTCTACACCATGACATCTGCTGATGACGATATCGTCAATTTTATCTGTTTGCTGATTAAATTAGGCACGCTTGTATATAGCCCTTGTAACATGTCGGTTAGTTTGTGTAGTGTCTCGAATCGATTTCACACTTCGACTATGAATTGTGCTTTGATAGTACGAATAAGATGGATTCCCATGTGCACGAAACGGTGCGGACATAGATACTGAAAAACAGTAGCAGCGTAAGGTTTGTTGCATACACATTTTTTAATTTAATTAACACAATTTTAATTATCTCAGTTTGAAATGGCTCAACCAGAAACGACGTTCCGTGACTAGAGACAACAGGACAGTGTAATTTTCATACTGTATATATATAGTCACGTAACGATCTGTTGACCTAATAATGTCCTAGTTGTTAACTCAGCAAACACATGACGTCCAGGCGACGCTGCCTTTTGGTCGTGACTCGATAATGTCAGAAATGACGTTGCACAACGGTTGTGGCAACGTCACGTCGCTATCTTGGGTGATGAATGTCAGGCAACGTTGTGACGTTACGTCTTCTGGACGTACCTGAATGGTCGCAAAATGACGTCCGCCCGTGACGTTGAACAGACGTTGTGTCACCGTCATCTCAGCTCGGAATGCGGTTTTGCATTTTGATTATTTGTTGTATATGTTTTGGCAAAATTAAATCATCAAGTATTGTAATATATACATGATAAAATTTTCATTGGTAAATAGAACTGTATAATACATACTAGTCTAGAATACGAAGTGGTAATTAAGTGCCCATAGTGCACATATACACTGGTCATTGTATTTTATGTTCAGAATTTAACACCGCTGTTGACATCTGATACATCATTCTACGCGGCTTTGTCGGCGAATAAAACCCAACTGCAGATAACTGTCTGACATACAAAGCGCTGTGTGTGTGAATAGATAATCAACCGGAAGTAGCGATCACAATAAGACAACCTGAATTGCTGATCAACCGCCCAGTGTACAATGTGTAATACGTCTATCAGCAAACGGCTTAACAACTCTACGCGAATACGTCTGTGTCGGGCAGTTTTTGTTATATTTAACTAGGTCGCCTTCCGGCCTTTGGCGACAGATGTATTGGTGCGCATGCGCGTCACGTGACCATACGGGTGGACGACACACCGACGTCCCTGGTTGTTGTGAATGTACGGGGCGCTGCGCAGGTGTCATGCATTTGTCGAAGTCTTCTTGTTCCCTTCGCGATGTCTCGTCCTCACAACAGAACGACGGTAGCGCGAAGGAAGGCAGAGACGCCGTCAGTCGTAGGCCCAGCTACGTCGTCAGCACTTGGGCGATACTAGTCTGTCTTCTTGTGTGTTTAGCTCAGGTAAGCGAAGCAAGTCAGATACAAGTCCACCTTGTCGCGTGTGTTCCTGCGTGCGTGCGTGCGTGCGTGCGTGCGTGCGTGCGTGCGTGCGTGCGTGCGAGCGCTAATTTAGGCTCTTGGTTTCTATTGTGTACTTTTACGAGTGTGTGGGCCCATGTGTTTGCGCCTGTCTTTGTGCGTGCGTTTACTTGTATATATTTGTGTGAATTTGCGCGTGATGTTTTATGTATGTCCGACAGACTGTGTGCGTACCTATATGTTTATTCGTCGCTTGCACTAAGTTTTGTCGATGTCGCGAAAATCGTGCGTGAACTTGTCTAGACTTGCGCTATTGCTACGCGGTATGATACTATTCACGGTCTGTTTAATTTGTATAGGCATTGTAGGCTTAGCCAGCATTCTAGAAATGTATCGTTGCATCTGCATATTAGATATAATTAACGTATTATTACCCGTGAGTAGCTGCTGCCTTCAATACTGTTCAAACATACGCTACCATAATTACACAGAATCATTGAAATAATTATAGTAAACGTCGACGTTTACAGATACGTCATACAATGGTTATCATCACAGTATTAAGCATTCATATAATGATTATGTAAAAAGATGGGGTGTGAGTACCATTTTAAACTTTCTAACCGTCATGTAATTTCGACAACAAAACACACACGCGTACACACATACACATACACATACACATACACATACACATACACATACACATACACATACACATACACATACACATACACATACACATACACATACACATACACATACACATACACATACACATACACAATCATCACACACACAGCACGCACGCACGCACGCACGCACGCACGCACACACACACACACACACACACACACACACACACACACACGTTATTAGTTTTGATGACAACGTGCCATTTCATGTTTAGACTGCTATAATTGTCCAACTAAGACATCGCATCGATTCTCAAGATGAACGAGTTGTCGCAATTGAACGAGTCTTGGCAACAACCGGAAGTAACGAAGACGGACACGCGCATGCGTCAACAACACAGGTAACACTAGTGAATGACTTCAGATACATGTTTTCAAGTCAGGCTTATGAACGTTAAATTTAGTTAGGCGGATTAGAACATTAATCAGTCTGTTAGCAGTAAATCGCCCTGATACTCGGTCAGGTTGGTGAATAAAAAAATACATAGTAATGCAAAAGAAACCACGTTTCCACCGCCACCACCACCACCAATACATAATTAACACTATTTTAATTCTCACATAAACAAACTGATGTTGTGCATTCTGTACACACATGTGACACCTTATATAATAAAATTATACTACTTCGGGCCCTGATGAATTTATGGCGTAATTACCTAATGAAACATCGTTACGGGCCACCATGCACTTATAATGCGTGTCGTTGTCGTGTTATTGACGTGTTCTCATATAAAACACTGTATGTTTGTATATATATATATATATATATATATATATATATATAATATATATATACACTATGCATGTATATATACGCTGTATATATATATATATATTATATATATATATCATATATATAATAGTTGTATATATATATATTGATATATTATTACTATGCATGTATGTGTGTGTGTGTGTGTGTGTGTGTGTGTGTGTGTGTGTGTGTGTGTGTGTGTGTGTGTGTGTGTGTGTGTGTGTGTGTGTGTGTGTGTGTGTGTGTGTGTGTGTGTGTGTGTGTGTGTGTGTGTGTGTGTGTGTGTGTGTGTGTGTGTGTGTGTGTGTGCATGCGTGTGCGTGTGTGCGTGCGTGCGTGCGTGCATGCGTGTATGTAAGTGGTGTGTGTATGTTACTATACACCCAGTCGTTCCCACTAGATCGATGCACACGAATTGAACAATCCAAGTAGAGGAAGAGTGAGCCGACTGAAGAGAGGTGTACGAGGTACGTAATGTCCGACATCGCTGCGTTCCAGCCCATTTACACTACATTCGTTGCCCCACTATACAATACCCAGAAAACGAGCAAATCTTTTGTTCCATCAACGCGCTCAAGAACGCGAATTTACTCTAATGTACACGAATACAACAGGTAAAGGTGTGTCTTCGATTGCTGCATCCCCGTCTCTCGCCGTAACGCAAGTCTGTTTCAAGACTTGCGGCACTGGTGTGTTAAATACCCATTAGCACTCAGCCGATTTTAACGTGAAGCCTGTGTCTCCTTAAATATTTGACCTAGATGTTTAAAAATATTGCTTGCGCCATTGTCTTTGCTCTAGCGCCTTTATTATTCAATTCTCGCAATTGCATGTTGTGTGCATGATGTAGATAATAAAAGTACCTACACAGTGGTGTCATAACTGTTGTTGTAACTTTAAAATATGTTGACCATTTCTTGATTGACACTAAGACATTTTGAAACATTTTATAAAATAAATACTTTTTTGCGGTGTAACTTTTTATGCTTGGCTTTTTACTTCTATAAGTTGGGTTTATTTAAAAGAACATTAAATTATCTACACACTGGTATCTAACTTGTTATAATATATTACACATTTTAGCTGTATACGTGGCCAACCTCTTGGCTGGAGGTCATTTTAAATGTCCCCAAAAAACTATTGCTGTTAAATTTTCGAAAACGCGGTAAATATGTGTGAGAACGGAAGTATCCAAAATAGCCACAATTTTATGTTATGTGTCTAGATAGGTGTCGTATTTATTGCATCTCTTAATCACTAGATGCAACCCTGTAAACCGAATTCAAACGTTGTGCTGTATTAGCTGACCGGCTATGGCCGACCTGAGGAGATTCGGGGTGACCGTCAATGCCCGACTTGAGTGCTAGTCGGTTAAGGCATTCTAATTCCAGTAGGCTTATCGCTGAGACGAAGAGTCGCGTTCATTGTTATCATTTGTAAGTCACTTAACTTGAAACGGCTAGCCTGCGTGTCTAGAAACGTTGAACGGTGACCACGATGTCAGTAGTTTTCAGGCGAAATAGTGTAATTAATTACCAAGTTAACGCGTATAGACAGAATCACATAATAATTTAACACTACGTCGCTGACCCATATTTTGAAAGGTTACCCTCAGATCATTAGATTTGTTGATTAGTAATTGTATAGAACTGTAGGATATTATGTACAACCGATTCCGATTCTAACCAGCAGTATTTTGTCCGAATGCATATATATATATATATATATATATATATATATGGCGGCCCAAAATATACGGCGAACGCTTCACATGTACGGCGGCCATTTCGTGATGGCTTGACGGAGTATTTGCTAGGCAACAAGTCACGTGATCGGTACGTCAGCCGACTCCCCATACAATACGCCGCAATTTATCAACATCATGGAGTGCAGGACCTGTTGTTAAGTATAAAATGACGCGATGGATTTATTTGTGTCACTTGAGATGCTCAGTTGGTGAGTTAGTGAATGTTTCTCGCCAGATGTCGCTCCGAGAGATGTGTCGTCACCATCCAGTCGGCGGACGAGTGATGACGCCAATGATAGACTCACTCGTCGGAGAAGACACCAAAAGCGTTATGGTGAGGATGTCACGTGACAGCACTTAACCATGGTGCTTCGAATGATGAAGGGACACCGGTTGTTATTGTTTTGTAACATCCTAACACTTTCGTAAGGTCTGTTGTCGCCAACCTAAAGCTTTGTAGATTACTTCTAGTGTTCAATATAATAAATTTTCTTTAATAATAATTATATAGTTTGTAACATTATTTGAATATTTCGTTGCATTATTAACTGATTAATCTGTTTTATTATTCATTTAGTTTTTAGGATTATGATTTCTATAAGCTCTATTTATGTATCGCTTTATTCATAATTATCATTTAATATTTTGTCTTTATCGTATAGTCATAATTCATTACGTACATTTCTGGATATACGGCGCTTAAGCAATACAATTATTATCATTATTATTCAAGCTTAACCTATACCGGATGTGGATACTCAATTCTAACAGCGTAACATTATTTCAAATGAGAGATGCGTGCCTGTGTGCGTGCGTGCATATGCATATGTGTTCCATCGCGCACGCGTATGTTTGTATGTACGGAATGCGAAGCCTTTTGTGTTCCGACGAAATAAATGCGCTTCAGCGTAATAATTACCTGGATAATATAAAACTGTTTATTTCAGTGACGCGAGATGAACTGGCCCGTGCACTTGATTCGCTCAACAAGATTATTGACGAGGTACTGGTTGCATAGGCCTACAACTGATTTAATTACTCAAAGCGTTAATTGTTACATGCTTCGTTAAAAGGGTCTGTTTAAAGTCTGTTTAAACTACAATTGTAAACGGTGATATGCTTCGTCAAAATTTTGCATAGCCTATGTGTAAAGTACAAAAAGACAAAACTTACAAAAACGTAATCACATTGAATGTTGTTCTTGTATTCACGATTTAAATGCTTCGTGAACTGAGCATAGTGCGTGAAGTTGTTATAATTAATATATATATATATATATATATATATATATATATATATATATATATATAACCTTTTATTAATAATTTTGAATAAGTGAATTACTTCGTTTTACAAGAATGAAGACTACAATCTATTACGCATATATCTATTTTAAAACCGTAATATGTGGATCAGCATGAAGTGTTACTGTGAATTCACGTCACGTAGGATTTGCACACGTCGTTCCACATTGTGCCGTTATTGGTGGAGTTTGATGACAAGGACATCGCGACTCCTGTAAGAGGTAAATGTGTTCCAATAACACAACATCACATCCATACTGTCTACGCTGTCACACTCAACAATTTTTTCCTGAATTTATCTAGCAAACATCTACTGCAAAATGTCCGCAGAAGTCAGCTTATTCATATTATATAGATGTTCAATTGAATGTTTTGCTATAGGCGAGGCTTACTCTATATATGTATCTCCTTTCTCCTTTCTCTCTCTCTCTCTCCTCTCCTCTCTCTCTCTCTCTCTCTCTCCTCTCTCTCCTCTCTGTCTCTGTCTCTCTCCTGTCTCTGTCTCTGTCTCTGTCTCTGTCTCTGTCTCTGTCTCTGTCTCTGTCTCTGTCTCTGTCTCTGTCTCTGTCTCTGTCTCTGTCTCTGTCTCTCTCTCTGTCTCTCTCTCTCTCTCTCTCTCTCTCTCTATATATATATATATATATATATATATTTTATATAAAATATATATATATATATATCTATTCTATCCTCCCCCTCTCTCTACTTTCTCCTCTCTCTCTCCTCTCTATCTGTCTCTCTCCTCTATCTATCCCTATCTCTATCTGTTCTCTCTCCTCTATCTATCCCCTATCCCTCTCTGTTTCTCGTCTCTCTTCCTCTCTCTCCCCTCTATCTATCCCCTCTCTCTCTCTTCTTTGTCTTCTCTCTCTCCTCTCTCACTCTCTCCCCTGTCCTCTCTCTCTCTCTCTCTCTCTCTCTCTCTCTCTCTTTCTCTCTCTCTCTCTCTCTCTCTCTCTCTCTATATATATATATATATATATATATATATTTTCTCTCTCTCTCTCTCTCTCTATATATATATATATATATATATATATATACCACCTCTCTCTTTCTCGACAGTTGGGCCCCTGCGGTGGACAGAGCACCGAGACACACATGTCACCCATATGACGGGCTTTGAGTTGGACAGTGACACGGGACAGACGGTGGAGGTGACAGTGGCGGGGACTTACTTCGTCTACTCGCAAGTCACGTACAACGGCCGCGAGACGCACACAGGGTGAGACGTGTGCCATTTTGAAAATTAGTGGCGCCCTCACATGGATCGAACCAATGGGTTTTTAACATACCTACAATACATATTTAAACTATATGTCTACTATATAGCTAACAAATATTTCTGATGGTATATTAACCAGAACAATAGTTACAAAGATTTATACAAAGCTGTACTCTTGTTATGTTTGTAAGATTATTCATCCCGTAGTTGCTAGTTCCGTCCGTGTGAGGCCGCTGATCAATTTGCAAAATGATTCCTCCATGTTAATTCTCTTAGTGTGCCAGTTCCCTTCGAGTAGGTGGCTAAAACAAAGTATTTAAGGCACTGATCACTGTAGACTTTCCCATTGGAGGCCAGCTTACCAATTTATCAGATTATAAGAAAACTTTTTGTGAGAAAATATTTAAACTTCTCCACAAACACGGCTGATCAAATGTCGTCAAAATATGCGACTATTTTTAAAACCTAAAATAGCCTATCCATATTTATCAGACTTATAGGGCGACTGAAACGCTTCAACAACCGTTGCCCAAACACAAGAACGTAACATTTTGGCATTAAATTTTAGTCTTTTAGAGGATATGTTACCATGAGTAAATGAACACAGAGCCACGGTATAGTTGAAATAATATTTCAAACTCAAATTGCTTTGGTTTGACTAGCTCCAACATATCTACTCAGTGTACATTTTCAATTTTATTCCGATGCACTTAATCAATAGCATTTTCTGCGCAATAACCAGAACATGACACTATATTCTTGTTTTCGCGCATCAACGTCTATTGATAAAGTAAATCGGAATAAATTTGATAGTGGCATAAAAACGTTAAGGTTGCAAACGAGACTTGCGTGTCCCATTATTGTAGATCACATATCTTTGTCCTATTGCAGTAGATCACATATATGTGTCTTGTTGCAGTAGATCACAGATCTGTGTCCAATTGCAGTAGATCACAGTTCTGTGTCCTATTGCAGTAGATCACATATCTTTGTCCTATTGCAGTATATCACAGATCTTTGTCTTATTGCAGTAGATCACAGATATGTGTCCTATTGCAGTATATCACAGATATGTGTTCTATTGCAGTAGATCACATATCTTTGTCCTATTGCAGTATATCACAGATCTTTGTCCTATTGCAGTATATCACAGATATGTGTCCTATTGCAGTATATCACAGATATGTGTTCTATTGCAGTAGATCATATATCTGTGTCCTATTGCAGTAGATCACATATATGTGTCCTATTGCAGAAGATCATATATATATATATATATATATATATATATATATATATATATATGTGTGTGTGTGTGTGTGTGTGTGTGTGTGTGTGTGTGTGTGTGTGTGTGTGTGTGTGTGTGTGTGTGTGTGTGTGTGTGTGTGTGTGTGTGTGTGTGTGTGTGTCCTATTGCAGTAGATCACAGATTTGTGTCCCATTGCAGTAGATCACCGACATGTGTCCTATTGCAGTAGATCACAGATTCGTGTCCCATTGCAGTAGACCACAGATATTTGTCTAATTGAAGTAGATCACATATCTTTGTCCTACTGCAGTAGATCAGAGATGTTTGTCCGGTTGCAGTAGATCAGAGATATTTGTCCGGTTGCAGTAGATCAGAGATATTTGTCCGGTTGCAGTAGATCACAGATCTCTTAATTGTTGCAGCGTGGCACATCCACCTTGCGCACACGTAACGATGCTGAAGCCGTACGGTCGAGATGCCACGGGCGATCACAAAGATCAAGTCAAACTGCTCTATTCTGTCACCACTCAGTACGACAGGTATGTACCCAACACACACGTAACGTTGCGGGGACTACTTGAAGTGCCAAGGGAGAACTTAGAACGTTTCGGCCGCCGGGCATCTGCTTGTGTAGGACCCACTCGATCATTGTAACAAACTTCCCACGAATATACGCAACAACGGCACCGTCCCACAATTCAATAACACAATTAAAGACATTACTATTTTCTACAGAAGGATTTTAACATAACGGACATTATAATTTACCTCACCTTTTTAATATATTTTATTAATTGTATTTATTATAAATATATAAATGAAAAGTATACTAATTACTTTTTAATGCGTTTCACATACAACACGCATGCGTAAATATATACTGATGCATACTAACAAAACAATACATATGCATAAGAGTAAGATATTTAATCAAATATCCTCATTGTGGTGGAATATTAAACATGTCAGCAGTAATATACTTTGGACATGTCCGCTTTAGTGCCTGTGTTAATAGCAAAGCTAAACATAAACATTTATCCAAGCACATGCATTGGACTCCCTAATAGAATCATGCATGGTTCTAGTAGTGTTAATATGTTTAAAAATAAAAGACATAATATGTATATATATATATATATATATATATATATATATATATATATATATATATATATATATAAATAATAATTAATTACATATCTATATATATATATATATATATATATATATATATATATATATATATATATGTATATATATATATATATATATATAATATATATTATATATATATATATATGTATATATATATATATATATATATATATACATATATATATATATATATATATTATATATATATATATACATATATATATATATATATATATATATATATAGATATATATTATATAATATATATATATATATATATATATATTAATATATATAATATATATAATATATATAAAAATATATTATATATATATATATATATATATATATATATATATATAATATATTTAAAAGAATATATGTATATATATATATATATATATATATATATATATATATATATACATACATATATATATATATATATATATATATATAATATATATATATATATACATAATATATATATATATATATATATATATATATATATATATATATATATACATACATTACTCATTACTCATATATATATATATATATATATATATATATATATATATATATATATATATAATATATACATATATATATATATATATATATATATATATATGTTTAATTATTATATATATATATATATATATATATATATATATATATATATATATATATATATATATATAATATATATATATATATATATATATATATATGTATATATATATGATATATATATAATATATATATGGTAATGTAATATATATATATATATATATATATATATATATATACATATTATGTCTTTTTTTATATATATATATATATATATATATATATATATATATATATATATATATATATATATATATATATATATATATGAGTCGAAATGTAGTAGTTGTGTAGTCAGGAATCTTGTGGTAATATAATATTATTCCAACTTGATGAACATTTTCACGAATATGTACGTTTGTTTGTCGGACTGTAGGGGCGGGAGAAGTGCCCACGCCTACGACAGCGTCTTCCAGGCGGGCGTCTTCCACCTGGAGCCCGGGGACCGGCTGTTCGTGCGGCCCGACATGCGTTCTGTCGGCTGCCGCTTCGTGCTACATCCGGAGAAGACGTTCTTCGGAACATTCCGCCTCAATCCCGCCACTCTCAAGTCGCCTTATTCCCGCCGGAAGTGACGCTCAACTAGCCTTACTCCCGCCGGAAGTGACGTTTAACTCGCGTTACTCGCGCCGGAAGTGATGCTCAACTCGCCTTATTCCCGCCGGAAGTGACGCTCAACTCGCCTTACTCCCGCCGGAAGTATGTAAAGAACCACCTCAATAAGTTTAGAACAACGTATATAATTATCCAACTAGTGTAGAAGAAAGTGCTATTAAGTTTCTAGTATTACAAAACAGGATTCGGCAGGATGAAGGTACAAAGCTGTTGACCGCTTTAGGTAAACATTCATCAGATTAGACCGCTTCAACAGAAAGGCTTAGGGTGTATTGTTTACGTGGCTTGATAACTGTGTGTACACGAAAGGCGCCGCATTGGACCGCCGGTCACCGAGTGTGAGAATGGAACGTAGCTTGAGGAGCTAAAACAATGGTTGTGTTTACACGAAAGGCGCCGCATTGGCACCGCCGGTCACGGAGTGTAAGAAGAGAGCGTAGCTTGTAGGCTGGAACAATGGTTGTGTTTACACGAGGGACGAGGTCTAAATACCGCCGGTCACTAAGTGTTTATAGGAATGCAGGAGTGTGTACAACAATGACTGGAGTAAGATAAGCAGTGACTATAAAGACTCAGGGAAATTGAAGGAGAGGGGAGACCAGAGTCGGACGAACATGACTCTGGTTGACGATTTTGGCTTTGAAATTAATATACTAATGTGGGACAGTTGCCCATATTTTTATCTTGGATGTATAAAATTATCGGAAATATTTCAACATGTTAAATTGTAAGAGTGTCTGAGGGACATCCTGAAGTACAGTAGGGACCCAGACCTCCGATGTAATCTTCTATACTGAGCGTGTGTGAATACTTCATCATGAATAAATTCGAGTCGAACCTGGGAAGCGTTTATTATCGATTCTTCAAATCTAACTTGTGATGGATGTGACACCCCTGCGCACGCGACCCAATACTGGGGGGGGTCACGCCTACAACCTGTCGAATCGCTGTCAGTGTCACTTTCAGCGTCTTTCGCCAGATCGTATTCACCCCACAACCGCGCTAACGCACGCTCTTTGTCGATTGGGCCATTTAACATGCGTATTAATTCATCCGACATCGCTAAGTTGTATAAACAATCGATTTAAACAACTTCTAACCTCGACAATAGCGTATCGGTGTCTGGCAGTCGGAAAATGGCGTGTTTGTTTTGATGCTAGTTGAAGAAATGCGCATGCATGGTTGCGCTCGCCTAATCAGCATACGCAGAGCGGCACTTGATGCTCATTAGTATGCAACAATCATGAAAAGGGTGACTGTTGATTGGTTGAATTTGAGCTATTTCTGTAAAGAGGGCATGGATATGTAAATATGCATGTGAAGATTGAGTTCGTGTCCTTTCCGGTGGTACTACATAAACATTACAATAGGGACACCCCACAGGAGCATGGCTAATTACGTCTGAGAAAATCGAACAATATTCTTTTATTTCAGAAATTCAGTCGCAGATCATTGATAGGGCTCGTTGTAAATTGCGCTAAAATGCATATTTTATCAGTATTTATTATTCCTTAGGATAATATATATATATATATATATATATATATATATATATATATATATATATATATATATATATATACAGCGCAATTTACAAGATCTGCGACTGAATTTCTGAAATAAAAGAATATTGTTCGATTTTCTCAGACGTAATTAGCCATGCTCCTGTGGGGTGTCCCTATTGTAATTTTTATGTAGTACCACCGGAAAGGACACGAACTCAATCTTCACATGCATATTTACATATCCATGCCCTCTTTACAGAAATAGCTCAAATTCAACCAATCAACAGTCACCCTTTTCATGATTGTTGCATACTAATGAGCATCAAGTGCCGCTCTGCGTATGCTGATTAGGCGAGCGCAACCATGCATGCGCATTTCTTCAACTAGCATCAAAACAAACACGCCATTTTCCGACTGCCAGAC
>JAODUO010001275.1:42500-45000 GCA_025642075.2 Ridgeia piscesae
CTAGTGTAAGTGGTTGTAAATGGGCGGGCTCGTACAGTAAGCTTTCTGTGATGATTTTTTTTATAGAAACGTCTCTTTGTCAAGTCGTCGACTTTTGACAATGATTGGGTTGTCATTGTTTTGCATATATATATATTTCAATAGCATTTCAACAAAGAAGCATATTCATGTAATATTGTTTTTATATTAAAAATGATATATATGTATGTACTGTGTGGAGAACGTATGTGTGTGAGTGAGTGTGTGAGTGCGTCTGTATGTATGTATGTATGTATGTATGTGTGTGTGTGTGTGTGTGTGTGTGTGTGTGTGTGTGTGTGTGTGTGTGTGTGTGTGTGTGTGTGTGTGTGTGTGTGTGTGTGTGTGTGTGTGTGTGTGTGTGTGTGTGTGTGTGTGTGTGTGTGAGTGTGTGAGTGCGTCTGTATGTATGTGCGTGTGTGTCATGTTGCAGAGCGAGTTAACGGTGTACCTATCTATAGCCACAGCTCGTTTGATACAACAATGCAAACGTTTGATTACAGTTGTAAAGCTCGAAAGACGGCACATTTTATTGCCTGATTGCCTCATGGTAATAATCAGTCCTACCAATATCTGGACCTATGCTTTATAATCCATCGTAGGCGAGGGTACATCAAGGTAAATAATGACAGTCGGTTTTTCTAGCGGTCAAGCATTAAGACAAAACTATTTCACATAAAATAAGTTTTAAGGACGTTAAGAAACGATGCCAATACTACGAAACGGAATGATATATGGCTTACAATAAGCGGCAGTAATTATACAAACTATGAAATGGTATAACAATCAATTCAACTAAGTTCAAAAATTGGAATCTGTAGGTAAATGCGCCGTACAAGTATTGCTCTAGATGTAGACATTATTCTTACTCCTTCAAAACGAGAAATTACAACGTGCTGATGTCAAAATGTTGGCCCGGCGAATTGCTATTACGACCAATGTAAATTCAAATTGGATGCCTTGTGTTTTCAGTATGGTTATTTGAACAACATCATCAAATCGTTCGTCGTTGAACGATTCGGCGACGATGCTTGGCGTGCTACTGTGTAAGTAGAAATTATATGACATGAACGTTTACTCAGAACATTGTATTCAGAATATTATTGACAACAATAAAACACAATACAAACTGGCAAATTTATCTACAACACTACAATCTTTGAAAGGGGTAAATTTGAAGTCAATGACTTTTTTGTCTATGTACCCCTGACACATATTTAAATAATGGTTACAAATTCATATTCAAGGTATAACGTAAGTGAATCATAATACATTCTATTAATTTATCAAGTTCGATATTGACAATAATAACATATAACATTTCTTTTAATAGCTTATGACACTTCATGTTAATGAAACACAATATGTGCCTGTTTTCAGGTAGATATAACTTAGTGAAATAGTGAGCCAAACATTTCCTGTGGGTGATTGTATGCATGATACTTTAAACCGTGACCCCGTCTTAAAGATTTGCACACACACGCACGCGCACGCGCACGCGCACGCGCACGCGCACGCGCGACACACACACACACACACACACACACACACACACACACACACACACACACACAGTCACAGCTTGGGAAAGTACATAATTAATTTGCCTATTTAAATAAATAAATGCCTCTATTATAAACTGGCGTTCAAGATTAACTCTCAAACTTTATGAAACTATTCCACAAACCCCCCTCTAAATGTACTTTGCATCGAGAAGTATTTATATCGGTGGAGTCGAGTGAAAATTGAGTATGTACGTAAGCTTTTTTCATTGTGTCTGATACTTTTTTATTTACGTTTCATCAGTTCGCCAATGTTTCACTATATACTCAGATTTTGTATGAATAGTTTGTAATGGATACACGTTTAGTAAATTTTTTTTTTTGGTATTTTCGATATGATAATAATGTAAATTATGTATTCGCCAGAAAGGTGAATGTAGGCGTATTTTATACAAACATTCCAAAGGCAAATGATTGCAGCTCCAAGTCCGGCTGCGCAGGAAAATACGACGAACAAAGTATCTATGATGACGTCGTCTCCAAGAAGTTAATTGTTGCAGCTTCTCACGTTGTTGGTGAGTCGTGGATAGAAAGTACCCGACCTCTATTTAAAGTGTAGTTAATACTTGTCGTCGTTTTAAAGGTTATAGGGCGGGCAAGTCTCGCGCGCGAAAACGAGGCTGGGGCAGTTGGGGGCAGGAGGTCCATATACTCCATGTTAACACATAGGACTTTGTTTTGGTCGTAATAATCGAACTGTCCCGAAATAGCGTATTTCAGTTATATTGTCCGAAGGATTATTACAAGCAGAAGCAGTGGAACACTTTGCCGGTGACAATGATCACGGAAATCATGAATTTTAATCGATTATTATGGTGGTTGCCATGGCAATAGCGGCAAGTACTTGTGTTTGGCGATCTTGACTAATAATGAAGAGTGCCAGTTTTCGCGCAGTACAACTTGTTTGGGCCAAAGGTATA
>JAODUO010001275.1:50000-52500 GCA_025642075.2 Ridgeia piscesae
ACCACACACTCAGTCATTTCAAATAGTTTTGGTGTCACCACACACTCAGTCATTTCAAATAGTTGGGTCACCACACACTCAGTCATTTCAAATAGTTGGGTCACCATACACTCAGTCATTTCAAATAGTTGTGTCACCACACACTCAGTCATTTCAAATTCATACGAAAATGTACTTCCCCCGGAGGGACGCACATCTAAACACAAATCCTGAGACGTTTAAATTTTCCGAACATTTCATCATATATACCTACTTTGACGACATATTTGGATGACCTACTTTTTTGACCTACTTTGACAAACTCATTTGATGACCTTTTTGATAACCTATTTTGACGACTTATTTTGATGACATATTTCGTGACCTACTTTGATGACCTACGTTGAACATCTACTTTAATCAGCTATTTTGATGACCTATTTTGACGACCTACTTCGACGACTTACTTTTATGACCTACTTTGTTGATCTACTTTAACGGCTTACTTTAGTGATTCCTTTTGATGACCTAGTGTGAGGACGTACCTTGATAACAAGACTTGACGACCTACTTTGATGATACAGTATGATGACCTACTTTAACGACCTTCTTTCATGACCTTCTCTGGTGACCTACTTTCAGGATGTGGAGCACGTGATCGCGCGACTCGAGGAGATTCGTCGGTTCGAGGGGGAGGACGCGCTGCCGTTGAACCGAAGGAACGTGGCGACGGCCAAGTGGAAGTCGGCCGCCAAGATGAGTGTTCTCCTCGGGGGCTTTCACCCCCAGTACCCGGCTGAGTTGTCCATCGACCCGACTGTCTTTTGCGACTCGTTCCCCTACCACGTTGTCTTCAACCACGACATGAACGTCATCCACTGTGGCACAAAAATACAGGTGTAAATGTTATTATGGGTTATGGGCCTGGGCACTATTTTACTGAGATAAAGATATATTTATGTTGTTAAATGAAAAATGTTGTTAAATATAATTTTTTTTCTCCAAAACGCAAAATTCAATGCCGTATTACCGAGGACAGTATTTCTATGACACATTGGCGACAACGCCTTGCTGGCGCTTCATGGTGTTGAAAGTATTTAAGATAACTCTTAAATATGAAAAATGATCTTAAAGTGCAAAATCCGGTTTAGGAGCTCAAAACTACGTTAGTGGGATGATACCTTGATCTAGAGAACATCTCTGGACTTGGCTGTGCAAGGAGCTTCTTTTAATTTATGATACGATATTCAATACAGTTGAGAGCATGTTTCTCATTACAGTTATATAACCTAATTATCTTTGGAGCAATACACCACTTTTTCATGGCCAGTTGTCCTAGACGGACTTCTGCGTGTTCAATGTTCACCATAATGTCACAAATGTTGCAGTGTGGTTTGCCTTAAAGGGATACTCCAGTCAGTGAGAGGTTCACAGTATTAACTTACATATGTATAATATATATTGGTTATGCGTAGTAATTGTGCACAAAGACCGTTAATAAACAATTACATATAGTACAGATGTACAAGAAACACTCCATGTTGGATTCAGGGCGCTGCCATCTTGAGACTTATGCGCCAATGACGTAAACCGCTTACGTCACTGGCTCATGCACGTTCGAACATTCTATGTATGTCCAATGGTATTTGATGTATCCAGTACGTCGCGGATTGCTTACGTCACTATCACAATTGTGAAGATTCCGCCAATCCTTGCCTTTTTCAACAATGCGCCAGTGACGCAAACGATTTGGCTTACGTCACTGGAGCATACGTCTCAAGATGGCAGCGCTCTGAATCTAAGATACAATGTTTTTGATACCATTAAACTATAACTAATTGTTTATTAACGATATTTGTGCACAATTACTAGGCACAACCAATATATTATACATATGTAAGTTAACACTGTGAACCTCTCACTGACTGGAGTATCCCTTTAACACCAGGAGTTGATGCCGACTATACGCGGTGCACTGATGAAGATAAACGCCTACTTCGAGTTGCTCCATCCGCACTCCGTGGACTTGAGTTTCGAGAACGTCACCAAGTTCGTTAACACTCCGTTTGTTCTGAAGACGAAAAAAGAAAAGATGGCGCGAACCTGGGGCACTAAACCAATGCTCATTCTTAGAGGTGAGCGTTCTTGTTTTGGTTTCCCTTACATATTGTCGTTTCTCACCATCACTACTGCTGTTTAAGCAGTTACATTGGCTTACAATTGCATATCGAATTAAATTTAAATTGGATACTCTTACATGCCGTACTCTTTCTATTCACCAACGATTTCTCTGATATATCTAGGACCCGATTCCAAATAACGTTTTGTTCTTAAAACTAAGACGAATACTACCTTTCTTTTTCAGGTCAAATGTTGTACGACAAAGCTAAGAGCGTAATCATCTACCTGTGTTCGCCATTCGTGCGTTGCCTCAATGACTTGGAACAGCGGCAGCTGTACCTTGCGGACATCCCTATCCATGACGTCACACGGGACTTACTGTGGATGGAGCTGATGGCCC
>JAODUO010001275.1:60000-65000 GCA_025642075.2 Ridgeia piscesae
CTGACGCACACGTTTCCATGATAATATTGAGAGTGGAACACAATACTGAGATTATATTATAACCTTTATTATTGTTTTGTATAATCTGTAAGGTCACTAGAATATTAGTTGTATGAAACACATTAATTCATATCAGTGCTCGAAATGTCGATGATCCCAAGTAGCTTTGTTTGCTAGGCGCGTTTACTCGGTAACTGCAACATAATTTTATGATATGGTGCAACTTATATTTATTTTAAATATATTTCTGTCGATATTTTCTCAACTTAATAGAAACCAAATCAGTTGTATACAATGACGCAATGTTTGTATATACTACACATATTTTGTAGCAATAATTTACTCCAGCCAAAAATCAAACACACAATTACAATATTAAAATTTTTGTCGCGAATAAATAATTATTACTACAAAAATTAAATATCTACAAAGAGTGCTTCATTGTATAACATTTATTTGGTTTATTATTTTGCAATATATTAAAGTATGTTTTATGTACTTGCTGACTGACGGACAATGTCATTGATTCCAGCGTCGCCAGATGTCGCTTCGATGTTTTACAAGGACAACGTTACACCCACTGCGAACGACACCCCAGCAGGACGAGGGACGAAAGGACCAAATCGTTGACAGTTTACTGTGAGACAGCTCCGGCTAACATGTCATATATTGACCACAACAGACTTGCAGTTTGTTAAGCGTTGGAGGAAGTCGGCATATTTTCACTGTGTCCACTATTGAATGCTACCCTTACGATTGAGGGCATACGAAACTTATTAGATAAATCGCAAGAAACGACGTATGTTCGTTTATCAAAATAGGCATAACGTTTATTTAAGGCAACATGTAGTAGTGCGTAATGCCTAGCTAGTTATACATACAAAATAAATTACGTCAATTTTGTTTCCCGTCCTCCTTTGTTATATTAATTCTAGGTGATGTCTTCGGGTTTGCATTGGAAAGGAAAATACTTCCTAGAACAATCAAATAACATCTACGCCAGATTATGTATGCACCTTCAAACATGTGATATGTGTTGAATGTCGTCATTTCGTTCAACATTTATGAAGTTTATATGGTTATGGAAAACCCAGAAAACCTGTTAATATTGTCCATTGGCAACGTAACACGCTAGTTATTATTCAAAACAGGTTTCATAACCATATACAATTCCGGATCAACGGCAAATCTGTCTGCGCTATACATCTCTTATGTGTGCGTGTGTTTTGCAATAGCTAGACAAACATGTAACGTGTTATGTGCTATACTTACACTGCTATTTATGTTGCTTCGTCTCGTCGTGCGTACGTTGTCTCCCTGTCTCGAAGGGCCGGTAGCTTGGTAAAACACATGTTTAGCAAAACGGTCACTTAAATATGACAGAGTATTTAGTCATGCATCACTTGATACCTAATCGAAGTTATCTTTAACAATTCAGGGGTTGTCGATAGCCCAAGCGTGTTTCCTGTTTCGAGGTCAGCCGTGAAGATCACCAAAGCGGACCAAATGACGTCACAGAGAAAAAGTTAGCGTAGGCTACTGTTTATTACCATAAGCCTTTGCTTGAGTAAAACAACGCATATTAACATTACTGTCACTTACGAAAATGTCTCCTTGAATATATCGACGCAAGTGACAACAAATAAGCAAAGCCTTGTGTATTGGCCGGATTTGAGCCTCATCCAGGTTAGTGTTAACTTTCTGTTTTACCAAAATATGTGTTTTTTCACCTCACATGTTAATAAGACTGTCTTCACGAACTTTACTAACGAAAAACAACGTACAGTGAAATATACGACATTTAGTTAACTGACACACAACAATGTGCCTTTTCTCCACGACCGTCCTGGAATAGAAATATGTTGTTCCAACGGTTTTGTATACAAACACACTAAAAGTATATATGTTCAAAATTTAATTTTAAAACCAAAACAAAATAGTCAACAAATAAACAGAACTACAGGACAGATAAAAGGAAATGGTTAATAGGGATGTAAAATAAGCGCAAACATAGATATGAAATGTTTGTAAAAGAGTTACTAGCGTGAAAAACAGTTCACCATGGCAATAACAACCAAAAATCTAAGAGCCGGATCAAACACTTCCTAGAAATACTAAATCAACCAACATCTACCACGTTCGACTTCGAGCAAGAAACAAACACAACACATTTGACATCACTATTGGTGACATCACCAGGGCGGAAACCTCCGAAGCCATCGTTTAAACCCAGGAATAGCAACGCAGCAGCATTGATGAAGTATCAGACGAACTATTGAAGCATATATAAAGGGCGTGTTGTAGACCAGTTAACCTACTTGTTAAATTTGATCTGCTGTGAGACGAAGTCCCTGATATTTTGAGAAATGGAGCGATTGTAATATAGCCAACACAGTGTGTTGCTCCTTTGCAACAACTGCGAAGAATAACATTGATGTCAATGTCTGGAAAAATATTTTGCAGCTAAATCCAAACATAAAACTAAAGACAGCAGTTGATCAAAAACTCCGGGAGGAACAAGCTAGTTTTTGAAGAGGAATGTCATGCTGAGAGCACACCTTCAAATACCAAAATATCACTGAGATAATCAGGTAGTTCTAGATGTTTATTTTACACACCTTCATTGGCATAAAGATGACTTTCCACTGTGTCTAGAGAGAGTTTTGTTTGATCAACATCAGAAGCAGTGCAGCATAGCAAACAAGTAAATCATTTTCTTCAAATTTCTATGCCCAGACACTAGATTCTGTATCAAGACCGCCGTTGGCTACGCGTACATACATTGGATTCAAACAGCCAAATCGTGGCGAGAGCACCTATGGAATTGTTATGAGGACCGCAGGTGTGGATAATCTGCATTAAATGGATAAGTGTCGACGACGGCGCATAGCGGGACATATCCTACGTTAACCAAGATATAAAATAGGACATGTTGCGATGGTCTCTGAAGGTTGCAACTGAAACAGGAAGATTGACTAAGATACGACATAAGGCATTTCAGGAAGATTTGACAGGAATGAAAAGTGCATTGAACGAGGCGAAATCAATTGCAAAAGGCCCTAATAGTTGAAAAAGAACTCGCTTGCTGTCACGGAAGGAACAGAATAGGGTAAATGTAAGTACAACACTGACTTCCTGCACGCGCAAATCTAACCGTCTGATAATGTGTAGAACTATCGTTTTTCCTACGGATGACAATACAATTTTATGCAAACTTAGCCAAATTAATAATGTCAATGCAGCGTTACTTTTTTTATCTACGTATTACAAATAGGTCGTCTCACATGTAGCAGTGTGCCACCTACCGGAAACAAACGGCACCGACAAAGCACGATATCCCCGTTGAATATCAAACACGAACAATAACAGTGTTTAGCAGTTTGTTGATGTTCCGCCTGCTCTGTCCACACGAAATTTACTTTTGGATTATTGTAATTCCGCATACAACCCTTAATGATAACAAATTGCTCAGCAAAGATTGTGTTTCGGCCTTCGCCTTTTGCTCATTCTACACTGATTCGGAATTCGTTTCATTGCCATTCTGCCGGATATCTTAGAATGTGTAAGATCTATTCTGCTGTATGCCAATCACAGGTTGTAAGCAACCAGCGGGTTTATATTCACGTAAGACAACAAACAACCGTTTCACCAAAGGACATCCCAACAAGCTTCTCCTGCCTCACTCCAGGACGAACTCACACCCGCATGCACTCTACCCTCAGTCCACCGTCTGTGGAACATGATCACACACAGAGTGTCCTCGGCCAGCACCTCACAGCCTGCCCTCCGAAAATATTACACAATACCGCCATAATTGTTATTCAAGTTATTCTGGTGTTATTGTCATTATCGTTGTTATTTGTGTAGTAACTGTTGTAGATGTTTCGGTCACGTTCGGGTTCGCGTTCGCGTTCGCGTTCGCGTTCGCGTTCGCGTTCGCGTTCGCGTTCGCGTTCGCGTTCGCGTTCGCGTTCGCGTTCGCGTTCGCGTTCGCGTTCGCGTTCGCGTTCGCGTTCACGTTCACGGTCACGGTCACGTTCACGTTCACGGTCACGGTCACGGTCACGGTCACGGTCACGTTCACGTTCACGTTCACGTTCACGTTCACGTTCACGTTCACGTTCACGTTCACGTTCACGGTCACGGTCACGGTCACGGTCACGGTCACGGTCACGGTCACGGTCACGGTCACGGTCACGGTCACGGTCACGGTCACGGTCACGGTCACTGTTGTTGCTGTTATTATTATTTTTGCTGTTGCTGCTGTTGTACAGAACTGCTTAGTCCTTCAAGTTATGTCATCCTGTCCCCGTTGTGGTATACTCCTATCGTACAGACATTGTTATTTTCTACGTAACAAGTTTTACATAACGAACATTTTATTTGAGCGCACTTTTTCTTGTTAATATATTATTAATCGTATTTGATGTTATATAATATTATTGCAGTATAACTGGTTTTTTTAGTTAATGTCTAATAACCGTTTTAAAGAATATAATTTAATCTGTAAAAATAGACATGGTATAATATATACATAGCATATTTTATACGGTTTTGTCATAACATTCGTTACTATTTATGATTACTACTATTATTATTTAATCAGTATACGCAGATTTATTATCATAACATTTAGTTGTTTTCATGTACGTGCACATCTATGAACGGGACAGCCGTCGCAGATTTGATGGTGTCAATATATAGTTGTTGTTATTATGATATCATGTTGCACTTTTTAACAGAATTCAGTCAAATGTTGCAAAGTCCACTGGAGATATCAACGAAAGAACTGGCGTTATATCATGTTGCATTAATTACAGAATGCAGTCAAATGTTGCAAAGTCCACTGGAGATATCAACGAAAGAATTGGCGTTATATCATGTTGCATTAATTACAGAATGCAGTCAAATGTTGCAAAGTCCACTGAAGATATCAACGAAAGAACTGGCGTTATATCATGTTGCACTAATTACAGAATGCAGTCGAATGTTGCAAAGTC
>JAODUO010001275.1:70000-72500 GCA_025642075.2 Ridgeia piscesae
TCATTGTGTTCGTCGTCACAATCGGTTGCTGACTGCTCGTCTTATCGCTTTGGTTCTGTGCTCTTTTCTGAAACTCAAACGTAGGTTGTATGGTGATGATGGCAGTAGTAATAATGGGGCTTCTATTTCAGACAATCATATCTATATTATTGTTTTATTATTATGTAGAAGTGGTAGGTACATGACTGGTATATACTCATATGTCATTGCAATTATAGATTTAACGATAGGTCTCGTGTACTTTGTTTTGCTTATTTGATATGTATTAATTGTAATTATTTATTACATCAGTAGAGTATGAAACAGTGTTAACAACATATGAAATTGTAAATCGTTAACATTCATGTTATATACTGTAATACTATTGTCTTTTTCATTTAAACGTAGGACGAATTGCTAGCAGGTATTGTACTTCTTTATGTATTTATTCATTTATTAATTTTACTAATTAATTTATTATTCATATTTTAAATAGTTTTATTATTACTGTAATTCATTATAGTAGTTGTTTTTCAATTTTATTATATATACATATACATGTACTTAAAGAAGCAGACCCCCAAAAATGGAGGTTTCAGAATGTTACTCCTAGTCATGAAAATGCCCCAAACAGTTCAATTACCAGCAGCAACAACTGTCAGTAGCTTGTGTGTGACACACGTGATGCCATCACAGCCTGGCAACGGCATCTCATGTTTCCAATGAGTCTCTGGATGGCTGCCATCTCAAAATGGTTCCATAACAAACATGGTATGATCCATAACAAATTATTTTGAGTAGTATATAATCGTCATAGCCAGACCTGCTCTTGCAACCGTCTCTCCTGCACACGCCAACATGTAGTCTGTTCTAGCACGTGTTGATTGGGATTGGTGCTACTGGACCGGTGTCATTTGTGGCTGTCCCGCAGTGTACGCTGGACACGATACAAGAGATAATTAGAGGGACTGCATTCACCCGTCTTTTTTCTCCTCATACTCCTCGCTCTCCCTATCACACCCTGTTTGTATATTACGTATTTCCCCCCACGGTTATTCCCTCCCTCACTATCCTCCTGCCTGCCTGCCTGCCTCCCCCGTCCTACGCTACCCCCTTCCTTAACCCCAGTTTCTCAGTATCTGCTTCCTCTCTTGGCGAAACTTAGCGTACCTGTGTGTTAAAGTTCCAGCTCAGTCAACCATATTTCATAAGGTATTAACATATATTATATATAAATACAGTATGACGTACTATGTGACAAAACACAACCATTTCCAACAATAATAATTTTAACGAATATATAACCTTAACAAAATGTCTAATAATAATAATGTTTATTTTCTCAACACAACAATACACCATACTGATACTGGTTTGTACATAATACACTTATTGTGTTAGAAAAAAGAGTATACTGAAGATAACTCTTGATTATATACCCCTTTACATAGGATAACCGAAAATAATAAATTACACGATTTCCCAGTAAATACAGGAAACACTAACATGATTAGTATAGTAGTAAAAATTAAAATTATATTCAAGTGCTGTACATTATGTTACAGTCGTGCATTCATTAATTTTCACTTGGCTATTTACAAATCCTGTTAGCGCTCAATCTTTCATATATGTCATAATATTTCAAATGTGTTACATATATCTGCTGAACATATACATTTTTAGTTTCTTAGTTAGTTAGTTTAGTTTCTGGTGATATAGGCTGACAATGAGTTTTTAAAATGTTATACCATAAATTGATACACATCGCGACTTTATATTTGTTCGGATAGCCTTATTCATTTAGTTTTTGGTATATTGTTGTATGTCTTATACATTATAGAACACATTTACAAATTCTTGAAATTGCAATACTCTGAATCTATAAAATAAAGGGTTTATGCGATAAAGACGTCCACCTCCATCGCACTGAATATCAGGATATTCTTAACATTAATACACATGTGCTAACGTTTGTGTAGCGAATAGAACCCGCGCATTACACGCCATCGAAACAACTTCAATGTGGATTTAAGAAGAAATATAATTAACAGACAATTGGAACAAAATAGGCACTACTTGATGCATAGCATATGATGAGAAGGAGTAGCAACTGAAAAAAATTAAGTGAACAGATCAAGAGGACACCAGCGAATACAAATAATGGACTGTCTGTCCAGTTGGTGTGGAAAGTGTAATGAACAATATGCGACCGTGCGGTTTGGAGGGCCATGATCGCCAACAGACCTAGTACCTAGATGAAGCGTCACAAATACGCGAATTTCATTTGGTTTGGCAAGGTGATGTGTTGCAAGGTGGTGTATGAGAGCGAAAGTGCTGGCATAATCCGCGGTTAGAACAGTATTGTTTGACGTGATACTACTTATATCGATCAGCCAACCTAGTTGCATTTATCCCAGGAAAGACAATCTAAGAGTATCAATTAACAACATTATGTTACGCTCTGTGGAGAGGCAGGAATAACACACTCTGAAATGTTGCTTACTGCAAAAATCAAACAAAT
>JAODUO010001275.1:80000-92500 GCA_025642075.2 Ridgeia piscesae
TACCTGGCTGCATTGGGTATCCTGGCGGAGAAAGAAGCATAAGAAGTTACATTACATCCTCCTCATCATCATCATTCATCCCACATACAACTAGAAGACGTTTATAATTACACCCAGAATTCGAACATAAAGCGAATGTTCCAGCTCCCGGGTAATTTTTCCATTGAACGTTCTTGTGACTACAACGAGCATGGTGCAGGTGTACGTCCTGTCGAGTTGTGCTTAGTTATTTAACTATGCGCGGAACAACGGTCGCATTTTGAAAGATTCCACCCGCAACACGTTGACATGTTAAACTTAACATCTTGTTTCAAAACAGAATTGATTGGCAATAATGCCTAGGCGAGCAGAGTTAATCGCAATACCCTTTAATGTTTAACGTTCCCACGTTCTAGAACGCAGACTCCCCTTTACATGTTACAGTTCGGCCAATTCTGCGCACAGGAGGTGGCACCGTACCATTAATAGTCGTCCTATCACCCGAGGCTGGTTGTCCCTGGGGACGAGTTACCGCTTGCTAGCACTAGTCCCTCGGACTATTTCACTAACGTTGTTAAGAGCTCTTAAACCAGATTTTGCTCTTTGAAATAAGTTTTGATCCTTAATGATATTGAACACACGAATAGTGTCAACAGCATGACGCACAAACGAGGCATTGTCACCTGTGTGTCATAGAAATAACGGTCACGGTAATGCGACAGTGGATATTTGTATTTTCAAAACACTCATTTAATTTTAAGACGAATTTTGTTTCAGGATGAATTTTGCTCAAGAAGTTTTTATCTTAATGAAATTGTCCCCTGATCATATGTTATTTGGGTAAAGAAAGAACACGTAATTACGACGCACCGTGCTGCGTCATCAATTACATAACAACATTGTATTTCTTTAAGGAACATTGTTGGTTTACAAATGTGCTTTAAGACATCGATTTTTATATTTGGACGATATCCACCTGAGAGGGGTCTGGTGTTTTTTAAGGGAAGGAGTGATATATTATTTAGACTAGTAATCCCTTCTGGTTAGTGTGACGTCATTATTTTGATCTCTGGTAAAACCGTTCACATACAGAACATTCCCGTACTGTACAAACAGATCAGCATTTGTTTGACTGTAAACATGCACACTGTATCAAATTGTATATATATATATATATATATATATATATATATATATATATATATATATATATATATATATACATACACATATATAAATCACCGGTTTTAAGATGTACAATATTAAAAAGATGTATGCAAATACTATAAATTAATATTGAGAAAATGAAACACTGGTTTAAAGACGTACACTACTAAACCAATATTCGTAAACTATAGAAATTAATGTAACAAATTAAACACTGATTTTAAGATGTACAACATACAAAAAAATCAAAAATAATGTTCATCGTATCACAGTATTTGAATTAATTACAATTAATAATTAAATAATATATTTTTACGACTTTCTTAATATAATCAGTGCTTTTACTGACCACAACTGGAGAAGTGTAATACTTATACTGTAAAGTACTCAATAACGACATTGATCTGCAATCAAATTAATTAATTTTTATATCGAAACCGAAAGTCTCTAAAGCTAACGTACACATCTCGATATGGTTATGAAATAAGAAAACGTTTGATATGGAAAAGAACTACACTGAGAAATGTTAATAAACTACACTGATCTCTGTTACGCTACGGCTAGGGGGGTGGTGTTATTTTGCAAATTTCGTTTTTTTAATGGAATACCCCCCTGAAAACATGTACATGTTATGCTAGAGTACAAAAATGCAATTTTATGACCGGTTGTTTGATCGTAACACCAACGGTACATACCCTCTGAAAGTCATGCCGCTTAAAATGTTGTCGATAATGGTTTAATAGTATGCTATTGCTCTCATTCAATAGAGTTTCAGAGTGTGTTTCACACTAAAATTATTATCAAAGCAATAATATTAATTATGTCTAATACCCACATTAATTATCTTCCAGAAACAACTTTCAGTTTGTCAATATTATGTTCAATGTTGATTTTATAGCCTTTTTAATCGAAACTGAAGAAATAAGTGATTTTTTATGTGGGTGATAAATTTCACACACAAATTATGCTGATATCCTTGATATTTTAATTGCCGCAGATTATAACAAAATATGATGGTAAGCGATAGCCAATACGAACTGGCCAATCATACTTCCTCACTCGTTGAGATAATTATCATAATTTACGTGAGTCGCTTAGAAATAAAAATATGTTATTTGGTATGGAATACAACTTTAAGCTATTGATTGTCATGGCAAAAGGTGCATCAAATCGTTTTGAGTTAATTTGATGTGACTGTTGATAAGCTAACGAGCTGCTACCAGATCTTTGAGCCCCAAGCTGTAGCAGCTGTCATCCTACAAAAAGGGAACAAATGGTTTGGAAGAATTTGGAAACAACACGTCTAGCCAGACATAATTAATTTGGACACTCTGTCTGAATCCAGCAGTCTCAGATAAACAGGGAATAGCTTCGAAGCTCTGGCATTAAACGAGATTGTCAAGAATATCATGAACTCTGAGTGTGATGAACAGAAACATCGAACAGAATAGACGAATCCAAGAAGCAAGAATCCAGAAACAACTCAATGAAGCAGCAAGTGGTGTTAAGTCAAATCTCCTTTTGAGAAAACTAACTTTGTAATAACAGATCAGACAGGATATAACTTCAATGTCGATGAAATTGCAGCGGAAACTTTATACTCAGAGCATAACCGTCTATTCTGCAGTATACACCCAACATTGATGTTTAACAGTGTTATCATAGGGCAATAGACAGAAATAGAGAACGTGTAGGTAGAAAGTTAATACCTATACAAAATTCTGGTCTACGCTACAACAACCGTTACAGGTGTCACCGAGCAAGCCCTTGAATATCTGAGTCGGCTCATGAATCATACCCTTTTCTACAAACCATGGGATAAATCAAATAAATTTGACTCCCACATAGCCGTACGACAAAACAAATCTGTCAATATGAAAGACGAGCATTTCAGTCGCTTGTCGGCGACCTGTGTAGTTAGCCGACCTATCATGTGGATGATTTGGCATTTTGCCTGCAGAAGTACGAGAATGTCCCAAACTAGTTAGCCTCCATCATCAGAAGCTTCTTCGGTTTGGACCTCTTTAAGGTTATATACAGTGCAGGGGCTCTAATTGGGCTACATCTGGTTGAATCATTTCCTGTATCTGACCACGTCAGCCGATACTGCATGTACCAAGATCATCTTAACGTTCCAAAAGCAAAAGCTGTCACAGGAGCTGACATATACAGATGCAACTATTCTCTTGAAAGATAACCTTCACATGTAAGCCCACTGAGAGGTTCAAGCATGCGTGGTACGATCAGGGCATATGTGTTGCCATAGCCATGGTACCAGAGTCTTTTTGACCCCAAGTGCTAAAGGTTCTGAAGATGTTATGCCCAAATTAGCAGCTGGCTTCCAATAGCAAAAGGGGCATGTTTAACGTTTGGAACTATGATAAGTCTGCGGAGTATTCAGTTTCCCATATGGACACACATAAGCTAGAGAAGGCACCATCAACAGTTTGTGTGCTGAGCGGAGTGTTGGCTTCGTAAACTAAGAGCTCTAGACGTGAAGCCAAGTAGCTTGCCAAAGTATCTTTAGTGGAATTTAATCCAAGACAACATATTTGATTGACCGACGAGAGCCATGGTCTTTCTGGCTGGTTGGATGTCTGTGTGATAATAAAATGAGACAGGATATCAACAATTATGTTGATATGGAACACAAGACAGAAAGAAACAACGCCTGCATGATAAGGAAAATTGCTAATCTAGCAATAAATAAGGGGGAGAATTAAAGACTTGGACATACTTAAGACATAGGGAGGCCAACTCACATCAGGTGATGCACTTGATGGGTATATTACAGCAACAGGGAAACTAGACATTCCCTGGAGACCAGTGTATACATACAATTTTATTTTATTATTATTATTATTATTATTATTATTATTATTATTATTATTATTATTATTATTATTATTATTATTATTATTATTATTATTATTATTATTATTATTATTCAAGATTCAAAATACTTTATTGTCCATGTAACTGAAGAAGCATTTCCATTTTTACTGTGATGTTTTACATCACAGTAAAAATGGAAATGCTTCTTCAGTTACACATAAAAATGCTTGTAATAAGATTGATGATTCATATACGGGTGATAAGACACATTAAACTGATAATAATAATAATCAGCACTAAAACTGGTAAAGTAAATAAATTAAGTATATAAATAAAAAATAAATAAGCAAGTAATATATTTCTTAAAAGGTTCTTTGATGAGACACAAAATAATAACATTAATAATATGTAATAAATATATATATATATATATACCTTGCTGTCCGAATCCTGACTCTGAAAGAAACACGACATTAGATATTATATTAAACAAGTGGTCCTCATTCACATGCACCAGCAAAATATTTATGTTATCTACTCACAAGGCAGAATATAGGCGAGGTTTAATGGATTTTTAAAGCTAATCCCCGTTTAATCAATTCTTCTGGCGTCCACAAAGCGGATGCGTATGACAACTGCATGAAGGAGCTATATCAGGATATACATACACACACATACACATACATACACACACACACAAACAAACAAAAACACACATATACATATATATATACATTAATGATTATCAAATGAAATGTGTGTTTGTTTCTGCTCGCGAAAGGTATATGTATCTGACAATATATATATATATATATATATATATATATATATATATATATATATATATATATATATATAAATATATATATAAATATATATATACATATATATATATATCATATATATATATATATATATATATATATATATATATATATATATATATATATTATGTCAAATAAGATACATTCAGAGAGTTTCAACCTTGGCATATCAATATTAATGTGTCTGTATGTGCGTGCGTGCATGCGTGCGTGCGTGCGTATGTGCGTGTACAAGGGATAATAAGGGCACTTACGTCCCATATAAGACGGCGGTTGATTCAATGGCGCTGAAAGATAATCGCGTTTATTAATTTCAGCTGGATATATCAAATCACACCTTCAGAAGAAAACACATCCATGTCTGATATCACAGAAAGACAGGAAGGATAAAAGAAAGAAAGGGAAGTAAGGAATGAATGAACGACGGAATGAAGGAATTAAGAAAGAGTGAAAAAAAGAAAAAGGAAGAAAGGAAGTAAGAAAGAATGAGAGAAGGACAAACAGAAAGAAAGGAATGAATGAACGACGGAATGAAGGAAGTAAGAAAGAGTGAAAAAAGGAAGTAAGAAAGAATGAAAAAAGGACAAAGAGAAAGAAAGGAATGAATGAACGACGGAATGAAGGAAGTAAGAAAGAGTGAAAAAAGGAAGTAAGAAAGAATGAGAGAAGGACAAACAGAAAGAAAGGAATGAATGAACGACGGAATGAAGGAAGTAAGAAAGAGTGAAAAAAGGAAGTAAGAAAGAATGAGAGAAGGGCAAACAGAAAGAAAGGAATGAATGAACGACGGAATGAAGGAAGTAAGAAAGAGTGAAAAAAGGAAGTAAGAAAGAATGAGAGAAGGGCAAACAGAAAGAAAGGAATGAATGAATGAACGACGGAATGAAGGAAGTAAGAAAGAGTGAAAAAAGGAAGTAAGAAAGAATGAGAGAAGGGCAAACAGAAAGAAAGGAATGAATGAACGACGGAATGAAGGAAGTAAGAAAGAGTGAAAAAAGGGAGTAAGAAAGAATGAGAGAAGGGCAAACAGAAAGAAAGGAATGAATGAACGACGGAATGAAGGAAGCAAGAAAGAGTGAAAAAAGGAAGTAAGAAAGAATGAGAGAAGGGCAAACAGAAAGAAAGGAATGAATGAACGACGGAATGAAGGAAGCAAGAAAGAGTGAAAAAAGGAAGTAAGAAAGAATGAGAGAAGGGCAAACAGAAAGAAAGGAATGAATGAACGACGGAATGAAGGAAGTAAGAAAGAGTGAAAAAAGGAAGTAAGAAAGAATGAGAGAAGGGCAAACAGAAAGAAAGGAATGAATGAACGACGGAATGAAGGAAGCAAGAAAGAGTGAAAAAAGGAAGTAAGAAAGAATGAGAGAAGGGCAAACAGAAAGAAAGGAATGAATGAACGACGGAATGAAGGAAGTAAGAAAGAGTGAAAAAAGGGAGTAAGAAAGAATGAGAGAAGGGCAAACAGAAAGAAAGGAATGAATGAACGACGGAATGAAGGAAGCAAGAAAGAGTGAAAAAAGGAAATAAGAAAGAATGAGAGAAGGGCAAACAGAAAGAAAGGAATGAATGAACGACGGAATGAAGGATGTAAGAAAGAGTGAAAAAAGGAAGTAAGAAAGAATGAGAGAAGGGCAAACAGAAAGAAAGGAATGAATGAACGACGGAATGAAGGAAGTAAGAAAGAGTGAAAAAAGGAAGTCAGAAAGAATGAGAGAAGGGCAAACAGAAAGAAAGGAATGAATGAACGACGGAATGAAGGAAGCAAGAAAGAGTGAAAAAAGGAAGTAAGAAAGAATGAGAGAAGGGCAAACAGAAAGAAAGGAATGAATGAACGACGGAATGAAGGAAGTAAGAAAGAGTGAAAAAAGGAAGTAAGAAAGAATGAGAGAAGGGCAAACAGAAAGAAAGGAATGAATGAACGACGGAATGAAGGAAGCAAGAAAGAGTGAAAAAAGGAAATAAGAAAGAATGAGAGAAGGGCAAACAGAAAGAAAGGAATGAATGAACGACGGAATGAAGGATGTAAGAAAGAGTGAAAAAAGGAAGTAAGAAAGAATGAGAGAAGGCCAAACAGAAAGAAAGGAATGAATGAACGACGGAATGAAGGAAGTAAGAAAGAGTGAAAAAAGGAAGTAAGAAAGAATGAGAGAAGGGCAAACAGAAAGAAAGGAATGAATGAACGACGGAATGAAGGAAGTAAGAAAGAGTGAAAAAAGAAGAAAGAAAGTAAGAAAGAATGAGAGAAGGACAAACAGAAAGAAAGGAATGAATGAACGACGGAATGAAGGAAGTAAGAAAGAGTGAAAAAAAGAAGAAAGAAAGTAAGAAAGAATGAGAGAAGGACAAACAGAAAGAAAGGAATGAATGAACGACGGAATGAAGAAAGAAAGAAAGAAAGAAAGAAAGAAAGAAAAAGGTTGTTGCTACAGTTGCCGAAAGAAAGTGTTGTCAGCCTGGCAAGTATTTGTTGGGGCAACTATTTATAACAGCCAATGGTCGTTGCGCTTCGTTTCCAATGACGTTGTCACAGTTGCTCTCTGTGGGTTTACTAGGTGAGCTTAGTCTCACAGAGTCATAAGAAACAATATTTGCCTACTGCCGAATAGTTCGTTGATTGCTGACCGACAGTTGGAGAACCAAACGATAATTGGTCCGACAGTGGAACAAACTTCGACGGGGGAGAGGAGAGGTGAGATCTCAGTGGAACCAGGAACATATCAAACGAGAATGCCACTCCTGGCACTTCCAGCCGCCAGGAGCATCTCACATGTCGGGTGTCTGGGAATGCTTCGTGAGATCTTTAAAAGCCGTTCTTGGAGGATGCCGTGCTAGCCGCGAAACACTAGTCACCTCATTCGTCGAGGTGGAGAAAGTCCTCAATAGTCGTCCTTAATAATAATAATATAATAATAATAATAATACTAATAATAATAATAATAATTTTATTTTAATAATTTCTTTCTTTATTTGTAAATATCCAGAAAACTTTCTGCTCAGAGGCGCGTACATGCAACATTTGTAACATATAAATGTATAAAATATGACTAATCAATTAAAAGGTCAAATTGTTTAAATGATAATAAATAAATAAATAAATATAGTTTCTAAAACTCATAATGTATAAGCTAAACTTATCTGCAATAAATAAATATATAAAATAAATAATTATATATATATATATATATATATATATATATATATATATAATATATATATATATATATATATATATATATATATATATATATATTAATAAGATATTAAAACAATACACTAAAATAGTTTGGGAAACTATAATTACGGTTAAAATAAATTCATTGTGACAAGAACCTAAAAGTAATTTATAAATGCGGCCTTAAAAAGATGTGTCTTTAAATTTGACTTTAAAAGTTCAAATGAGTCTATATGACACAGACTGTCTGGCAGGTCGTTCCACACCACCATTTGGTGCAAGCGACGACCCGAGTGATGACGAAGTGTTAACGCCAAATCACTTCCTACTTCAGCGAGGATCGGTGTTTCTGCCTCCTGGAGAACTCGTTAAGAGAGACCAATATCACCGGAAGAGGTGGAGACGTACAAAGTCTAGCTAACCACTTCTGGAAGCGGTGGCTGAAGGAATATCGTCTCGCACTACAAGAAAGAAGCAAGTGGAATCAAAAGTGTCGTAATGCTCGTTCTGGTTGCAGACGACGATTCGTTCGAGGGAATTGGCCGTTGGCTAGAGTCATGAAGGTATTACTTGGTCCGGATGGGTGTGACCGAGTAGTCGAACTCTCATCTTGTGCGGCCAATACAGAAATTGTGTCGTCTAGAAGAAAGCAGTACCCTCGCCCCCGGAGGTAATGGGGAGCGGTGGCCGCGCGGTAGAGCGCCGTACTGTCAATCGAGGGGACGGTGGTTCAATCCCACCTAACGCCGTTTCGAAACTTAGGCAATTTCTTCACCCTACATTTGCCTGTGTCTTTCGGAAGAGACACTAAAAGTCGGTGGTCCCTTCTGTCTGGTGTCTATGCCAGGGGAAGTAAAAGATCCCACACAGGGGGTAAATGTGTAACTTGTAGTGGACTCACAAATTCTAGAAAAAGAACAACTCCTGCGTTAGCCCAAGTTTGGGCTGTTTGGAGGTAATCCCCTAAGACCTAAAAAAAGAACACTGAACTGCTGAAGATGGAGTGAACTTGATGGATTATGCACAGTGATGAGTGCTGTTTGTGTGTGTCTTCCGGCGCCATGAATAGACCCATAATTCGGACTGTTTCCCATTTGGAAAATCAATTACATTAACAGAATGAACTGTTCTGTTTTTGAAGTTTATCTATATTTGGTTACAAGTGTTTATAATAAACATTCGTTTGTTTTAGTAACACTATTACATTACTTGAGATATTTCAGTCAATTTAAATTAGATACTCTGCGTTGATGGTTTCATCCAAGAGGGACTGATTGCTGTGTAATTTATTGTAGTTTATTTTAACTGGACGCTTCTTGCTGAACTACTAATGAAAGCTGGGTTTTTGTGCCTAATATTAGAAAGAAATGCACACGCTCTATTGATTGTTATAGTTATGTTTGTTATTGGCGCTTTTTATTAGTTATAATGTTTCGTTTTTACATAAAATATAAGCGCCACCTAGTGTGTTATTAAGAGCGTTCATGGAATCCATGTTCGTCGAGGAGACACGCGTTGAGGCGCCGCATGAAAATATAATTGCAACGTCTTACGGGCGGTGTAGTAGTTGCCCCGTTAAAGCATATAAAAGTCGTTCAGACAAGGTTTGAAAATTACCTATGGTGTATCAATAATGATCATTAATATAAAAGGTATATTTGTAAATAAATGAAGGCATTGTGTACATTACTGTAAAACATGTACAACATAATAAATAGGTAAAACAAACAAATAATAGAAATTAAATAAACCGACGTGACGAAAGTGTATACACTCCACACACAGCCCGGATAAATATTAATAATTATTATTATTATCGCCATGTTCCACAGGCAGTGTATATCACTAACTGGTTCGATGGTGAGTCGATGTCGGAGGGGTACATACCACCAGCTCGCGATTTCTGGGGGAGGTAGACAAATAGGTAATAGGCGGCAGCAGCAGCACAGCCACACATACATAACAGCGGGACCACGATGATAAGTATGATCGCCCAAACAGGCAACCTACAACATGGAAACAAACACATATCTTCAAGCACGACCACCCAAGTAGGCAGCCTACAACATGGAAACAAACACATATCTTCAATCATGATCACCCAAGTAGGCAGCCTACAACATGGAGACAAACACATATCTTCAAGCACGACCACCCAATTAGGCAGCCTACAACATGGAAACAAACACATCTTCAAGCACGACCACCCAAGTAGGCAGCCTACAACATGGAAACAAACACATATCTTCAATCATGATCACCCAAGTAGGCAGCCTACAACATGGAAACAAACACATATCTTCAAGCACGACCACCCAAGTAGGCAGCCTACAACATGGAAACAAACACATATCTTCAATCATGACCACCCAAGTAGGCAGCCTACAACATGGAAACAAACACATATCTTCAATCATGATCACCCAAGTAGGCAGCCTACAACATGGAAACAAACACATATCTTCAAGCACGACCACCCAAGTAGGCAGCCTACAACATGGAAACAAACACATATCTTCAAGCACGACCACCCAAGTAGGCAGCCTACAACATGGAAACAAACACATATCTTCAATCATGAACACCCAAGTAGGCAACCTACAACATGGAAACAAACACATATCTTCAAGCACGACCACCCAAGTAGGCAGCCTACAACATGGAAACAAACACATATCTTCAATCATGAACACCCAAGTAGGCAGCCTACCTACAACATGGAAACAAACACATATCTTCAAGCACGACCACCCAAGTAGGCAGCCTACAACATGGAAACAAACACATATCTTCAATCATGAACACCCGAGTAGGCAGCCTACAACATGGAAACCATCACATATCTTCAATCATGACCACCCAAGTAGGCAGCCTACAACATGGAAACAAACACGTATCTTCAATCATGAACACCTAAGTAGGCAGCCTACAACATGGAAAAAACACATATCTTCAATCATGACCACCCAAATAGGCAGCCTACAACATGGAAAAAACACATATCTTCAATCATGAACACCCAAGTAGGCAGCCTACAACATGGAAAAAACACATATCTTCAATCATGAACACCCAAGTAGGCAGCCTACAACATGGAAACAAACACATATCTTCAAGCACGACCACCCAAGTAGGCAGCCTACAACATGGAAACAAACACATATCTTCAATCATGACCACCCAAGTAGGCAGCCTACAACATGGAAAAAACACATATCTTCAATCATGAACACCCAAGTAGGCAGCCTACAACATGGAAACAAACACATATCTTCAATCATGAACACCCAAGTAGGCACCCTACAACATAGAAACAAACACATGACTTCAAGCACGACCACCCACACATGTCTTATCACAAGCAGAACAAATACACGCACGCACACGCGCATGC
Source organism: Ridgeia piscesae (assembly GCA_025642075.2). Classification (NCBI taxonomy): domain Eukaryota; kingdom Metazoa; phylum Annelida; class Polychaeta; order Sabellida; family Siboglinidae; genus Ridgeia; species Ridgeia piscesae. Next base: position 91,372 of record JAODUO010001275.1, read on the forward strand.
GCAACACACAGGCAACATTCACACATTTTTTTAAATGACAGCTAAATCACTATGGGACGAAATAACAAAAATGGCAACATGGGCTTTCCAGTTCGAAATACTATGTAGTTGACTTTGAATAATCAATTTGTCAAAATTATGCCCTAAAATATTACAAATTAGATTTTTGCTAACATATGTCGACGGACTGATACACACGGATCTAAGTTGCAGCAATATTCCCGATTCGTCGGACCGCAACAGCTAGTGTAGGTGCCGTTCAGGTCGGGTGTAGGGCAGATGACATAATGGTAGTAGCTTCCTTTGCGCGAACCTGTCCCTCGCATGTGATTGCTGTTCTGGCAGATCGTTGGTTCTGGAAATGAATAATGTTGGATCTGTGTTTGTTCTACTCTTTCTATGCAGCTGACCCCAAACTTCCATCAAACACAACATTATATATATATATATATATATATATATATATATATATATATGTTTCGTATATATATATATATAGTATATATATATATATATATATATATATATATATATATATGTATATATATATATATATATATATATATATATATATATTATTATATTATATCATTCATTCATTCATTCATTCATTCATTCATTCATTCATTCATTCATTCATTCATTCATTCATTCATTCATTCATTCATTCATTCATTCATTCATTCACTCATTCATTCATTCATTCATTCATTCTTTCTTTCTTTCTTTCTGTCACTCACCTCTCACTCCTCCACTCCTCCCCCCCACTCACCTCCTCACTCACTCACTCACTCACTCACTCACTCACTCACGTTTATTATTTATTTATTTATTTATTTATTTATTTATTTATTTATTTATTTATTCGCCAAGCACCGCGACATCTTCAAGGATAACATTGGAACATACATTTGTTTTGTGTAATTAATTCAAATACTGTGATACGATGAACATTATTTTTGAAAGTTTGTGTGTTTTGTACATTTTAAAATAAGTGTTTAATTTGTTATATTAATTTCTATAATTTACGTATATTGTTTTAGTAGTGTATGTCTTTAAACCAGTGTTTCATTTTCTCAATATTAATTTATATTATTTGCATTACTCTTTTGAGTATTTTAACCAGGAA